>JAOYSI010006704.1:0-12640 GCA_025775065.1 Hiodon alosoides | reverse complement strand
CCGCCGGCAGACTCTTTCCAGATTATTTATGTATTTATGCCACCTCTTCCACCCCCCTCCCCCCACCGTTCTTCACTGTGCATTTCCAAAAACCATCTGTCATCCCTCGCTGTGACACTTTTTTCCCCCACCGCCTCGTCCCTCGCTGTGACACGTTTCCCCCACCGCCTCGTCCCTCACTGTGACACATCCCACCGTCATCGTCCCTCCTTTTGACTCGCCCCCCAATCATCCCCCCTCACTGACACACTAGGACGGGTGAGCTGGATGTCCTTGTAAACCAAGGAAGAGAGATTATGTAAACATGCCAGGAAGAAAAGGTCTTGTTTGTGGAAGTGAGGTCATTGGGCAGTGAGGTCACTCTGGGGCTTTGGTGCTCTGGGCCCAGTTGTTAAATCTGGATCAGAATGATCCGGATTTGGGAATCCCATGTTTTGCTATCCAGGTTCAGGTTATCCAAAGCAACGTTGGATTGGATAACCCTGATCCAGATACAAACTTTTCAAGATTACCAAATCCGGATTACCAGCGCTCTACATGGGACTACATATCACAATGTAGGGTACTAGCTATGTAATGAACAACAGGTAGAATAGCCAGTGTGGGGTCACATTAAGTGTTTTACATTGAAGAGAAAGAAAACAGCACAATAAAACAATACAAACATTTCCTTCCATTTTCATTAAACAGTCAGACCACTCGTGACCCACAACAAAAAAAATGAAAACAAAAAAATATACATTATTCACAAATACATTTTGGATATTTTTAACAGGTGTTTTAAATCATAAAAAAGGCTAAATATCCAATGGTTAACAAAATAAAGAACATTCAGAGTTCTTCTTCATTTGTAGAGATACCAGCTTTTTGAAGCCCTGCTTTTAGGAGGCGGATATCAAGTCTGGCTTTAGTTTGCTGTAGTTGGATAAGAGTGATTTGTTCCTCTGCCAGACTAATCTGTAGGGTTTCTCGTTTAAGAAGAGACTTATAGGCATCATCATCTTTGTTTGGCAAAGAACGCTTCTAGCCTCTTTTCTGAGCTCCTGTGGCAATAACTACAGGCTCTACCAGTGAGGATCCACCTTCTTCCTCAATAACAGGGCTGAGATCCAGAATAAACGTTTCCTCTGCATTAGGAGGAACTGGCTCCTTTCCTCTACAATCGTGGGCTCACTGTCCCGTACAACACCTTAAATCCTGTGCAGAGCTTGTGCTGTTTTCACCTCCAATAATGTTAAGAACCACATCTGTGTAATCACCTCTCCTTAAGAGTATGGGTGTTTTTTGCTTCAGCACGGTCCTTTGTTGCCCTGGCCTTCAGATTCTACAGATCGCTACCAGCCATAATGCCCCTCTCTGTGATGACATTTATGATGCACCTGAGCCTGTTGAAGACCCAGACCAACCTCTGGCTACTGACTGGACGTGCAATAAGGGATGCAAACTACTTTTGAGTGGTTCATCTCTGATGATTGTGTGATTATAATTAATATACAGTAATGAATGGCTGAATTAAATACATATATATATATTTTTTTATATATTGACAGCTGTTTGAGATATTATATTATGGAGACAAAATCATTTAATTTTTTTTTTTACTTTGCTGTACTGAAAGGCTTAATAGGTAGCCTAATGTCTACTTTATCGCTGAAGCAGTTAAGCAAATCAAATGCAAAATATAAGTAAATGTATATTTACTACATGATACAAATGTTGTATTATTTGACCAATTTTAAAGTTTTATTGCATTTTGTTCCTGAAATCCACCCTGAATCCACCCTTCTGCTGGGATAAGGGTAATACTGATTTTTTGGATCAAAGGTATCCTAAACCTACTAAAAAGTTTTGAACAACACATTCTGAAGGTTGGATCCAGATCAAAACCAAGACTGGATTAAGTGATCTAATCTGATTTCAGAATCAATTTTTTATTTTTATTTTTAACAACCATTTTCAAGATTTGATCCAATCCGATAGCCGAAATCAGATTACTTCGGAACAACTGGGCCCTGGTTTCTGATGCTCTGGGCCTCTGGTACTGCAGACGCACTAGTGAGGACAGAGTGCGATAGACAGATTGTCTGAGAGAATGAGGGAGGTTGGATGAGTGATGCTTCTGATGTCCTGCCAGGACTGACAGGATGCTCATCAAGGAGGATGCACTGTCAAAGGTCATTAGGTTAACATCTGGCATGACAGCATGGAGGGCCTGCCGTTCGGCAATGGTTTTCTTCTCATGCTGGAAAATAATTATTCATTACGCTCATATTCTGTCTGTCTGAATCCAAACTAATGGAAATGGTCTATGAGTTTACAGCATTTGATCTTAGTAAGTTTAATAAGTTTATATCCCCAAATAAGCTCTCTGTATATCCCATATATATACGCTTCATAGAAATAGTAAATCTTTATAGTGATTTTTAAAAATGACCTCAGTGTATTTATATTGCCAAACGTCTGTGTAAACAATTGATTTAAATTATTTATTGGTAATGTTGTGTAGTGCCAAAGGTTTCTGGGTAATATCTAGCTAGGTTGTTATGCTTTGAAAACGTAAAAGAAGAGCACATCATTTGCTTGCTGGCTTCCCTCAGACCTTTAAATGCCAATGGAAAAGTGGTGCTCAAAAAAGAGAAGACCAGGAGAAAAATGAAAAATGTCACGGACATACTTAAAACTATTTCAAAAGTAGAACCAATCGTGGAACCCCCGAATCCCTCTAGAATGGACTAAAATCATCATGGGAGTCGGGGGGTTAAGACAGCTAACGTTATCTTCCCATTGTCGTCATTGCTACTCTCGCCTGACCCTTGCAGGTGGCTAGCTAGCTATTTTGGTACAGACCTGTCATAATTTAAGCCATGCCAGTGCGCCGATGTCCCCACTGAGCGCATCTATGCGCTGCTGTGTTTCGATCAGATGCGTAAACTGCTGTGCCATACTATGCATGCCTAAAGGACGCCTAAAGGACACGTGAAAATAAGCTGCTGACTTCCTTGGTGTTTCTGCTATTGATTAAATGGATCAAGTTGAAGTATTGTGTACGTTGCCTCGAGGTTGAGCTTTAATCGCACTGACCGCTGCATCTCTCAATTCATTTGGTGTGGTGGGGATGGATGTGGGGCTACTAAAGAATGCTTGCACATGGGTCCAATGTAACCGGCATTGTGATCAACTTCTGTCAAAGCACAGTGGTGCGCTAGCGTCAACGACGGTATCTCTTCACGAGATGTTTCCAAGGGTGTAACGTGGAACAGACGGACAAGCTGACAGAAATGACAGTGAGATTAATATAGATTGTCATCGGGAGATGGATTCCCTACACTTTTGTTTGTCACTGCACATCAATTTCTGACTCCAAACCTCTGCACCCTCTGTCAGACTTGACGGATGCCAGATGGTTCTCTGTCAGACCCTGGCAACCTTGCGACACCCTGTGCTCGGCCCAGGCGGCGGCTTTGCAGCAGTTGACCTTCATTCCGACAGTGGTCTGGCAGCTCGTGGGAGACAGGGACACAGGGGGCGTTGCCTATGCTTACACCTTTCATCTTATTTTAAATTAAATGACTTTCAGCAGGTAGAGAGATTGCCTGAGCTCAGCGTTTGGAGCTCTTAGGTGTCAGGAGTGCGAGCGGCAGGCTTCATTCCTACAGATGATTTTTTTTTATCTCCTGGGGAGAGGTGTGAAAAAAAATGCACCGCAGAACT
Source organism: Hiodon alosoides (assembly GCA_025775065.1). Taxonomy (NCBI): domain Eukaryota; kingdom Metazoa; phylum Chordata; class Actinopteri; order Hiodontiformes; family Hiodontidae; genus Hiodon; species Hiodon alosoides. Next base: position 8,929 of record JAOYSI010006704.1, on the reverse strand, counting down.
GAGAGAGTGAGAGAGGCAGAGATTAAGAGAGTGAGAGAGGGATAGAGGTAGAGAGTGAGAGAGAGGAAGAGAGGGAAGGAATCAAGACGAAGTTTCGGCCAAAACGTGTCAAGAATTTCTATGGATTTGTTGGCTCTGTCATGTGAGCGGATGGATGAGAAACAGGGAGAGATGGGGGAGATGATGGGATGAGTGGGTTGGTGTGTGTAAGTGCGTGTGTGTATCTGTTGAGTGGCGGGGTGGATGACAAATAGGAAAGGGCATTTGCTGTGAAGCATGCAATATATTTATTTCACCTCGGACAAAATGTGTGATCTGTGTAGAGGCTGGTGGGGCCGAGGGTGGGAAGACGGTGTATTTAAACATATCGTCGTGAAACAAAAGCGCAACTGTGAACTGTGAAGCTTCGATAGTTCTCAGAAATTATTTTCCTCAAGCCCCTTTTACCTTGCTCTGAAAAAAACGGTTTGTGGCCACAGCACCACCACAGTGGGTGGCTGTAAAACCGCACATTAATACAAACCTTTTAGCTGAGGAGAGACAAAGAGAGGAGATCCTAACTATGGTGACCAAAGCCCCACTGCTACTCAGATCCTTGTCACGTACCTAATTTAATCTCAGGGCCCACAGAGCAATTAATTTCTGTCAATACAAACACACACACACACTCTGAGTCAGTTGCATGCTGGGGGCAACGGCAGCGATTCACTGTGTGCAGAGAGCAGGCCAGCTAATCCATTATGAACTAGGGTAATTGGGTGTGGAAAAAAAAAATAATAATAACCTGCTGTTATTCTATTAACAAAGATCAGAAAATCTCCCAATTTGCTTATGAAACAATAGGGCCCTTAGTTTCCCAATGGTGTATTACTACTTTTTTTGATCAAACAAACTGCGGATGAGCCAGGAAACCCAGATGACGGAGTAATGGCTGGGTGTGTAAAGGAAATTATTTTAGAACCGTGAAATCCTCTTCACATTTCGTCTGGGACCAAAATCAATTTCAGAAGACAAGGCTGACACTGGGCCTGGAGTTTTTTGGACTTCACAACAATCGATACTAGGTTAGCAAAAATGAAAAATCAATGTTGACAGCAGCGAATTCTATACCCCATCATTCCTCTGAGCCAGAACAGGTGAGAGACAGAAAGAGTCGGTCTTCTGAACGCTTCATCATTCCAGGGCAAAGCGCGTGTGCCTCGCACAGCCGCATTAAGTCAATGGCCTACAGGGAATCCATGCCTCATCGTCTACAACTGCGTTCATTCCCCAGCGGATGCACTGAGCACGCTTGCTTTGTCTGGTAGGGATGGCGCCATGAATCTTGATCCATCCACGCCTCGTCGCCCCATCCAGTGCCGGTGACGGCGCAAGGGCACCCGAAGCTCTCAGACAGAGTGGGCTCTGGAAGGCGGATATCAGTGCTTTGTGGACAAATTTAGCCGACATTCAGAGGGCTTGTGTTTCTGCCGTTTTGTTTTTTCCGTCCCGTTGTTTACTTTGACACTTTTATCAAAGCTTTATTCTCAAAGTTGAGTAGGGTACTGAGGGGTTCATTAACCCTGAGGAACGCTACAAATCATCACAGAGGAGCAAAAGAAGAAAAACAGTTCTTAGTGTGCTGCGGTACTTAACATAAAACCCCCAAGGTTTAAATCCTTCTTTATTTTCATTCTCCAAATAACATTACATTTAATCGAAAGTCGCAATTCAATATGTCACTTTTGGGTTGCACTCCAAATAAATCAGAACCAAAGCAACGTTTGTAATACAAAAAAATATATTTGTGGAAAGAAAATAATTTAAAAAATTGTTACTTTGGTATTTACGATAACTTGGAATAAGGAAAAACGCATTTAAGTAAAAAAATACCCTGACTAGTGTTACTGTAGAGAAAAGATTTTAACATTTTTAACATTTTAACAAGTTTTGACATTTCGACAAACATCACCCTCAGACCCTAAAATTTCACCTGTAAGCCTAACTTTCATTAGTACTTCTGCACAGTCAATACAAAATGCTAAAGGGAGGATCAACACATAGCAGAAAATGTCAATTGCCCTCGCTTGCAACACCTACCCTCTTCTGTTACCAACCGGAGCACCCCAGCCCCGTACTCAGATTCATAACAGGAAGCAATGAACCATGCATCATTCTAGTGAACAAAAATAACATTTATCATTTATGAACTTTATTGCTGTAACAACAGAACACCCTCACAACACACCATCTGCACGGTGATGGGCCAGTCGGGCAACCGCCTCGGTAGGCCAGGCATCTGGTTGTCGCCCCATACAATAGGAATGACTACCAGTGCCAGATAAACATGTGGATATCTTCATTAGACCCGTGAGGCCAGGGGGAGGATTACTAGTGCAAAGCTGGGTTTAAAAGGAGCCCCACAAGGTCAGCTTTGAGTCCCGTACTCAGGCCATGAACCCTACAAGATCACTCAGGGAAAAATCTGGAGGGTATGTGTTTTGAGGGGGAATAATTTGGAAAGCTTTAAGATGTTGAAAACAGGAATGGTTGTGTGTCCTCATTAGATCATACAATTAATGGAAAACTAATATATAGTATAAAATCAAAAAAGGCCAGATTCAGAATTCACCCTCAGGTGTTTTAACTGATTAAAAATCTGCCTTAAATGCGAGTTTCGTCGATGTTAAATAATTGCTGTTTTTCATACCCTGTGTTCAAAATCAGTAAGTCTGATTGAAGATGCCCAATGTCAAACCGGCCACTTCTCAGGAGGAGCTTTCCCAGATGTTACTGATCTCCTGAACTGGTACGAGGTTCGGGGCCCATCGTCAGGAGCTGGTGGCTTGGGATCAAGGGGCATGTCCCATAAAGGATCCAGACCCGCCCTCGTCGTAATCCCTGGGTGGGTCTCGCCTGGGCTCTGGTCTGACAAGGAAAGGAGGGATTTAAGAATTTGCTGTTCAAACTCTCTCTCACTCTCTTTCATACAGACACACACCTAAACACCATTAATACTCTAACATACTTTCATTATAGTTTATTATTATTATTGTCATTTATCTAACTTTATCTAGGGCGACTTATCAATTGGCCAAAAAACAAGATATTTCATAGCATATCAATCTATGACAATCAAGTCCTTAATTATCGACCGTACATAAAGTAAACATGGTTATCACATTAAATCCAAAATACACAGACACTAGAATATTGACCAAAGAATCTTCTGGTCATACTTAGGTAGACACTAACACACCAGTATTACAGACATTACCAGTGTCACTGTTTGCTGTAGACTGAATCAGCGTCTGGGGAGACAGATCGTGTTTAAAGAGGCAAAGGATCAGGGGCCAAAAGAAAGGGAGGAAGTTGTCCTGAAACTATTTTTTTCCCTTTGCCGGGTTTTTCAGTCATACTGAGCTGCAAAGAGTGGAGTTCCTCAAGGAAGGTTATGAGACTGAAATCAGGCCTTGTGCCTGTGCCCCCTAACTGCCCCAGTCGCCTCTCGCCCTTGATGTCATCAGACACGCTTTTAAGTAACGCTAGGAAACAAACACCATTTGCTCAGACTCTGAGGGAAATGCGAGTCATGGCACTGTCAGAAAGCGCCTCGCCGTGTTGTTTCATCGTCAGCAGCGATAACACGCTGTGAATACTCTGCAAATATTTAATCTGCACATCTAAATTTCTTAAGCACTTCAGTATGTAGAAGATCTGTTATTTCCCTTTCCCGTCCAAGGAAAGGTCAAAAATGAAGACATGTTATACATTGTAATCCTTTAACCTCAGCAAAGCGCTTCTGAGTTTATCTGGTAGACCGCTTTGGCTTTTTTGCACGCTTGCAAGCGTCAGTCACATAGGAACACAACGCTTGTGAAAAACCCAAATAAAAAGATCATTTCAACCTCAACCTGAAGGCACTTGTGGTATTGTTTTAGTTTTAAAATATTTGCATGCCAATTTGCAAAGTCAGTTTTAAGATTACAAATGTAACGTTAATATCAAAACATTCAAGCTGAGCTGTAGGCCAAATAATAACTTTTGTGTTCCTGTCCATAGAGAATGCTCTCCCTAAAGTTAGTGGCTGAATTATCAGCATGAGGTGAAGCTGTTCTTCACACAGATGTAAGCCTTTTTTCCTGGTACTGTGTACCTCTGGCATTGTGAGGCAACGTAGTCCATTAAGCAGGTCAGGCAATTGGAGCTGACATTTCAGATTCTTCTGTGCTATTACTTATTTATCATCTTTAATGCATCTCATATTTTATTTAAAGGCCCATTCCAGCTTCCCTGTCACTTTGACTGCAGCCACTGAGCAACATTCAGGCCTGACAGAGACCACTGACAGCACCAAAATATAATGAGTAGGACGGTGAATGATGGATGTGCTTTAACTTTAGGGGCACAGAATGCTAATTGGACTAATTTCCAGTGGTTGGCTAAATTGAAATTCCCTGTCATTAGCCTGAAATGAACTCATCATTCATTCAGAGTATTTTTTGGGCGAGGAGAGTATGGCCAATGAGGGGCTGTGCAGTCTGCATGCCTACTGCTGAGAGGGCGTATTTGTGAGCAGAAAAGAGGACAGCAGCCATTGGCCCACAAGTGGTTCCATGCATTTACATGTTATTAACTTAGTTGCCGCTTTTATCTGGATGTGCAGTGCACGCAATCCAGAAGGCAACACGCGCTCAAAATCCAATCTGACGGATGTTGGCAGGGAGCAGAAAGGACTTTAGCCAGCATGTTACATTCGTTTGGTGGCGTCCTTGCCTGGGATAGCCTCTACTCGTCACACAGTGAACAGTCCGACTAAGCCAGGACTGCCATCCTGTTTATGCAGAAAACTGAAAATGAATCAGTTAATTTACTGAGCAACCACAAAATCATACTTTATGGGTAAATAAATATCGTAATTTGCCTTGCCAAAGACTTACAATCCTCCCTTAACACACTCAATCATATGCCCATTTCTCAGGAAAGAGCTGGAGAGATTTCTCCTAATGAGAATATATCCGTAATGGATATCGATAGGTTCTGAAGGACAGTCTTTTCTCCCTCCTCTCAACTAAGTGCTCTTCTATTTTGCTGCTTAATGAACTGAAACTTGTTACTTCCCTAGAATGATTTAGCTTTGCAAACAGTATTAAAATAGCGCTCGGGAAAACCACCAAGGGACATGTGATGTTCAGGCATAACTGTGGCCTCCACCTTGGCCTGGGGCATGATGGGGTAGTCTTATAGATCTGAGCCAAAATCTGCTCTGGTGCTAATTGGATACAATCCCACATGGCTACTCCTAACTTTTGTTAGCCAATATTGCCCCTTCACTTTCATCTGACAACCCCAGGAAGGGGGGTGAAAATGGCCCTGTTTGTCTTTCGCTACAACCCCTGGAGCATTTCTGAAATGCTTTGTAGTCCAACAGCTCCAATGGTTTAATGTGAGCTGAGGGGGGGAGAGGGAGCACTCCGCCTTCATTTAATACTCAAAACGAGGAAAGTGGTCTTTCGGAAAAAGACTTCTGTTTCGTAAGGCGCAGTATCCATCACACACTAGGAATAATAACGACGTTTGGGGACTAATTTGTCTGTAAAAATTAGCAGGCTCAACGTCAAGCTACAATAAACTTTGTCTCAGAATAAACATAGTACAGACACACTACACATTTTCTTAAACAAGGTGTCAGAATTTGCACAGGCTGACACATGCCGTGAGACAGACTTGATGGAATCCCCCTTCTTCTGTGCCTTCAAGCCATGACACATAAACCGAAAGGAAGGCTGCAAGAGGGCTCCCAAACACTAAAAAAAAAAATATATATATATATATATATATATATATATATATATACACCTACACATTACACCTACGGGAGCTTTTATGACATCCCATTCTAAATCCAAAGGCATTAATATCGAGTTGCCTAATCTATAAGATTTTGGAATGCATCTGTTGGAATTTTTGCCCATTCTTCAAGGAGAGAATGTGTGAGGTCAGACACTGATGTTGAACGAGAGGGCCTGGCTCGCAATCTCCGTTTTAGTTGAGGTCAGGGCTCTGGGCAGGCCATTCAAGCTCGTCCACACCAAACTCATCCAACCATGTCTTTATGGACCTTGATTTGTGCACTGGGGCACAGTCATGCTAGAACAGAAAAGGGCTTTCCCCAAACGGTTTCAAAGTTGGAAGCATGGAATTTTCCAAAATGTCTTGGTAAGCTGAGGCATTAACATTTTCGTTCAGTGTAAGGGGCCTAAGCCAACCCAAGAAAAACAACCCCATGACATTATCCCTCCTCCACCAAACTTTACAGTTGACACAATGCAGTCAGGAAACGTTCTCCTGGCATTCGCCAAACCCAGACTCGTCCATCAGACTGCCAGATAGAGAAGCGTGATTCGACACTACACAGATCACGTTTCCCCTTCCCCGGAGTCCAGTGGCGGCATGCTTTACACCCCTCCATCTGACGCTTGGCTTTATGCTTGATGATGTGAGGCTTGCAAACAGCTGCTCGTCCATGGAAACCCATGCCATGAAGCTCCCGGCGCACAGCTTTTGTGCTGATGTTAATGCCAGAGGAGGTTTGGAACTCTGAAGTTATTGAGTCAGCAGAGCGTTGGCGACTTTTACGCACTATGCGCCTCAGCACTCGGCGACCCTGCTCTGTAACTTTACGTGGTCTACCACTTTGTGGCTGAGTTGCTGTGGTTCCTAAATGCTTCCACTTTGCAATAAAGCCACTTACAGTTGAACGTGGAATTTCAAGGAGGGAAGAAATTTCACGAACTGACTTGTTGCAACGGTGGCATCCTATTACAGTACCACACTCAAATTCAGTGAGCTCTTTAGAACGACCCATTCTTTCACAAATGTTTGTAAAGGCAGACTGCAAGGCTAGGTGCTTGATTTTATACACACTGTGGCAATGGGACTGAATTCAATGATTAAGAGGTGTGCCCCAATACTTTTGTCCATATAGTGTGTGTGTGTGTGTGCGTATATATATATATATATATATATATATATATATATATATATACACACAAAAATCATGATTTTTTTTTTTTTAAACAATTTTTTTGGGAATTAATACAAAATAGAATGTGGAGTGCGGTTGAAAGACAGAACCTGTAAAACATCAACAACGAAATTGGCTCATACTTTAATAGATTAATGCTACAGCTGCATTGATTCCACACCTTGGCACTTAGACGAACAGTCTGCATCGATACATCTAACCCCGGGTACTGTGAGCGCATACTATTGCAAACGGAAAGCTGTAGTCATAACTCATTACGCATTCCTCGACCTTTCTCCCACACGTTATCGCTTCTATTTGGCAATGTGTGTCGGCTCTATCAGCTACCAGATGCTGCTCCCCTGGTCTCCTCATTTTAATTCAAGCGTGTCATTACTGTGAGGCGTCTCCGCCATCGATTCAGGAGATGCTGCCGGCAAATGAAGTCTCACGGTTCCCCTGGTGGCTGATTTCATTCATTTAAAGGGCGTAGGTGTATCTCCTTGCTGAAGTATTAAACCGCACTGAGAATTTCCTTCTCAGTCTAGGGGGAGGTGGGGGCTGGAGAGCTCTGCCGGTATGCTTTGAAAAACAGCAGCGAAGGCTTAGAGGTCACAGCAAATGAGCAGGGCCTCTCCCCCAAAGAGCGCTAAGCTGTGAAATCTATGTGCTCCTGCGCCCTCCCGGTCGTGGTCCCACCTCTGTCCCCTTTCTCATCCCGGGTCTCTTACCACAATGGCTGCCCTTGCTCAGTGTAGCAGGTATCAGCGTGTTCCCCTCCTTCCTGCACCCCAGAGAGTGTGGGACACTTAGCCTGGGGCTGCTCAAAACCATGCCCACTGACACAGTAAATCTACCCTTTTTTAATCAAGCACAAGTGTCCCCTGGCCTGAGGTGTTGTGTGTGTGTGTGTGTGTGTGTGTGTGTGTGTGTGTGTGTGTGTGTGTGTGTGTGTGTGTGTGATTGGCAGAGCAGGTGGCAGTCAGTCAGTCCCCAACCGAGAGCCGTGTACCGCTTCTCTTTTCTCCTGGAAAGCCACTTCCCCCTGGTGTCTGAAACTTAGTTGCAATAAACATTTATAGAATTAGCAAATTTTTGGTTAAAAGCATTAACCAGCCCAGAGATTCATTTATAGACAGGCTCATTTACTGATTGCTCATCACTGCTGCTACTGAGTAATTGAGGAACGATAATGCTCAGATAGGCCCAAATAATGAATCGCTCATTAATTTGAGTGTGAAATTAAAATCTGGTAAAGACAAGCTAAGTTACGAGTCATGGCATTTGTCTTGAAGGGAGGAACTCATAAATCCGCAATTCCTCTTAACCAATTTTTTCACACTGCTGAATATTGTGATAAACAATTAAACCATGCTCTGGAATCCCTAGTCAGCTTAAGGCTCTTAGCTCTTTCACCTCCCGGCTTCCTCTGATTCATTAAACTCTGGTTAGTGAGCCATTAACATCAGAAAATGAAAGCCCTATGGTGAATTCCTGGGGAAGAAAACAGAGGAAAAGAGGAAAACAGCTTCACCTGATTTCACCTGCCTGCACTTATTTACATACTTGTAAATATGCAGGATAACGTGACATGCGAATCGATGGCAACTCAATAACGACACGACCTAAAACCCTAAACTTTCAACAGAAAAAATTGACAGGAACACAGTGGCACAATGAGAGATAATGAATTAAGGGGAATTGAATTGAATTATAATTAAAAAATGTGATTGATTCTTTTAAATTGAACCTGCGTGTGCTTTGTTTCTTTATTGTCACCAAAATGCCTCTGTGGTTACACATGTTGGTCTACATCTGTGTCTGTAGATAAAAGAGGACATGTTAGTAGATGAAGAACCGAATCCATCAACAAACTTAACCAGGAGATAATGTGAGCTTTTAAAGCCAGTGACCAGATAGTCC
>JAOYSI010006700.1:0-12644 GCA_025775065.1 Hiodon alosoides | reverse complement strand
GCACTCACGCTCAGCGAGGAGCTGGCAACTCCGACTACCAAGCCTGTAGCTTCCTGAAAGCGAATGTTCCTTCACTTACCACACACCTCCGCCCCAGTAGGTCCACCAGGCGCTCGTTCTCCTGGCTGCTTAGAAGGGAACTGAGGCCATTCTCCGGTATCTTGGCTTTCAATCCTCGACTCATTGTTCCTTCTGTCTGAGTCTCCTCGACAGAGAGAAAGGAGCCGCTGGTACGGAAGGGTTTGGTGTCAGGGTTGGTCTGCCTTCTAGACCAGAATGCTGAAAAGCACGTTATGAGGAGACTTGAATGCTTGACTGAAGCACCACTTCCGTATTCTAAACTATGTAATGTTAGCTGAGCACACCAGTGCTGAGAACAGGAAATTGACGACCACATTTTTTTTTTTCCTCTTTTGTATATGAAATGCTGAGCAAAATATTATAACTTCTCCTTTTTTATGAAGGGGACTTTGAATTGTGGCGGTGGGATTGATGCAACTCAGACCTTCGGGCAGGGGCTGAATTTTGACTTACAAACCAACAAAAAGAGTTGTGAAGACACATAACCTGGGTACAACCATTTGTCTTTTTGTAATGGTAAATTTGAATGGGGGGTTAGGTCCTAAATTCCCCATATTGTCATAACTGAGTAATTTCTAAGTTCATTTTCGTTTGTTTCAGCTCCATACCAACAGGCATGTTCATACAGATAGCAGACACCATTCCCGTATTTCACTTCTTCATCCATTTCGTCTGGAACAATGATTTTGTGTACATTATGTTACTATGTGTTTGCCTTTATTGTTTAATCATTACTGTTTGAAATTGTATGAAGACGAGCCTATTGAGAACATTTATCGCAAACGGCAACATTTATACTTATATATAAATATATACTTATATTTATACTTACTATAAATATTTCATATTTCAAATATCAGTTAATGTATCTATCCAAATGTAAATCTTTGACTGCATTTCAAACATTCTATTTAATCATAAACATAATTCCCTTTTAAAAAATAACTCGGGTTAATTTATTTGCCTTGTATTAAGTAATGCAACTAATTATTGTAATGTGATGTATTTCAAGTTCCAACTTTCTCAATTATGTTTAATTTCTACTTTTACTGAGCAAATACATCTACAATGGGTATCAGAGGTGGACCAATCCTGATCAGCTACTGATCCAAAAAATTTGAACAGATTCTGTAAATTCTGTAGATTCAGCTCAGCACCGAGCCTATATCAATCATTCCGCAATAGTTTCTCTTTGAAATAAATAAAATGGTCACCAATTTCAGATACATAACATTGTGGTCAATGCAATTCTTAGACTTGACAGTAGTGTGTACCTGGTTAGCTGGCACGCGGTAATGACATACGTTCCACTCAGAGCATTTAATGCACTCGTGATCAGACATAGCTAGTTAACACGCCAGCTTCACACTATTACAGTTAGCTGAGGGCATCTTTTTTTCAAATGCTGCCTATCTTTATGTTAGTGGCACCCAAGCAGCAATTAAAACACACTATATGGACAAAAGTATTCGGACCCCTACAGGAGCTTTTATGACATCCCATTCTAAATCCATGGGCATTAATATCGAGTTGGTCCCCCCTTTGCAGCTATAACAGCTTCCACTTTTCTGGGAAGGCTTTTTACAAGATTTTGGAGTCTGTTGGAACACCTTTGGGATGAACTAGAACAGAGATTGCGAGCCAGGCCCTCTCGTCCAACATCAGTGTCTTGTAGAATCTTGTAGAAAGCCTTCCCAGAAGAGTGGAAGCTGTTATAGCTGCAAAGAGGGGACCAAATCGATATTAATGCCTATAGATTTAGAATGGGATGTCATAAAAGCTCCTGTAGGTGTGGGTGTCCCAATACTTTTGTCTGTTTAGTGTATATCACAATATTGGTACAAACAAACATGAGGAAAATGATTCGACTGTCTATCAATACATGGAATTAGTTTACACATTGGTTGTTACTCTTTATGAATAATCGCAGTGGGTGGTAATGGTTCCGCCAGCTCCATTGTTGAGGCGTCTGTGTGTCTGGTATAATATGTGTGCAAGTGAAGTATCTAGAGGGGTAACTAAGCTCAATAAATTAAACAAAATATAGCCTTAAATTAACAATCGTTCACCTTTATTGAAGACAGATCACCTCACCACAAACTTCAGAAAAACTGTGGTTTACGACTGGAGAAAAAACAGACAGACACACACACACACACACACACACACACACACACACACACACACACCCATAGGGGGCTTACATGGGCTTTTGTAACAGGATTGACAAATGACTACTGTCGTGATCAAAACCAATGCTCAACCTTTTAAAAGCCCCCGATTCACTATACTGTGGGCTCATAGTACGTCCGACTTAAGGTAGGGCATTAGGCCAGGCCTACACTGCCATTTCCCATGTCTAGTGCAGCATTGTCTTGTAAGCAGTGTTAAGCTTGCATACAAGCCAACATAGGAATGCTGAACGGGTCGTGTAAGAACCAACTTTTCCATGAATTGGTTTTAATGCTGGTTTTCTTTCAGTTTGATCTGCTGATCTCCTTGCCTTATTTCTGTGTTTATAAGATGAAAAACCGTGGAGGAAATGGGACACACAATCGCATTTTCATACTGTCACACATCATTAAAGAGAAATAAACAGATAAAGAAAGGACAGGAAGAAGCACATACAACATTGCCCGCTAGAATATCAACCAGTGCTGGTTTATCAGCTGTGTGTCATCTCAAGGCCTCTGGATGTTCATGACAATACCTTCAGATGGCGCTGTGACATCTGGACTCTAGTGGACCAGCAATAACCAGGAATAACTTTCTGAGGAAAAACATTGAGAGTCTAAAATGTAGCAACACTTGAATTTTCTGAAATCTGTGGTAATAATGAAATCCACTGTGGAAAATTGCTTGTCAGTTTAAAGTTCTAGTTTGACTACAGGTTTGGCTGAAAATATTTCATTAAACCAAAAGACATCTTGTAGTGAATCCATGCGGCAGAGGACATATTTGTATAGAATTTAAGTACAGTGTCTTACAGGTTGTAACATGTAAATTGCATTTAAAATGACATTTCATTGTAAACCCCATTTTTAAATACATAGCAGATGCCATAACCAACCTCACTTGTTTATAATACTGAGATGGAAAACTTGCCATCCCCAAGCCAAATTTTTACAATGAGTTTCAAGTCTCAGGACAGATGAATAAGGCTAAATAAATCATAACACGTACATTCTTAATCCCTCAGGTGTGAGCTTAAGGGCATGCGTTGATACTTTGTTTTAGAATAACTCATAAATATATCTGTTATCTGCATCTTAGCTGCTTTTCCTTTGAAAATCGAATTAGCTAGCTAATGGTAGGCCCAATGATCATTAGAGTGTCACGCTTATGAGCTACCAATTAGGAGGTACTGTTTGGACACTTGTGTAGGTAACTAGTACAACACTTTAGCTTGCAATCGATATGGCTGGATGGTATTGCACGTCACTTTTTTACGCATCTCAAATGCAAACTACAGAAGACTACGAACTGTCTATTAGCTCTTAAAAGATAATTATTTCTACTTCTGTAACTATTTTTTTTTTAATCGTATGATGTAGACAGTTGCCAGTTCTTTGATTGGATGTAGAAAACCATACTTTCATAGTGGGATATTTCACTGTCGCATTGATCCCAAAAAACCAAGTGGCCAAGAAAACAGGAAAACTCTGCAGTAATACTGCTGTCAAGATCAAAGGCTTAAAATGATTATTTCTTATTTTTTGTGTAATAGGGTTAGATTTATATAAATTTTTAGACCCTTAATTTACATGAACCTTTACTCGGATATATAGAGATTGGTCTGGATTGTACTTTTCTTGCAGAATCTCGCAGTTTATCATTCCTGATCAGGTATTATATTGAAAGCTAGTATCTGGAAAGACTACAGAAATTAGTTTAGAAGTTATTAGGCAACAACGGATGATAGGGTTTGGATAATCCTATGGCAATCTTCCTTTTTCAGTAAAAAAAAAAAAAGTACGTCTCAATGCATGATTTTAGGTTTTTATCTGCATTTGTTCAGTCAACCTAAAACAGCGGAAGGTGGATTAAATGGATAATATTAAAGAAGTTCCGCAGTGCTGGTGCCACTGGGAAAAAAATACTCGTAAATATTCCAGAAAGAAAATGAATCCCTTCTGTTTATATTAGTTCCTCTGATATAGGTTGCTTTCCAGTTTGGTCAATGGATTTGCACATGCTCCGGGCTGTGTTAGCAACAACTTTGGCAGCCCCTCTGAGTTGCATCCAAGCAAGCAAAAAACACGCACCAGTTTGGCAGATCTTGTTGGGGGGGACGAATGCTCTGAGGAGAGTGCTCTGCAGTGAGACATGTCACCGCCGGAGAGTGTAGTGTCACTTTTTCAAAAAAGGATGGTGGAAAAATGGTCTCACCAAAAGCTGTGGGGGATTTAGGATGGGTGGGTCCTTTCACTGGTGTCTACAAACGTGCCCGACTGGACAGATATTTTTGAGAAATTGGGGGAGGTTTGTTGCTTTTGTCTCTGTTAGTATCCGTGGTAGCGTTTTAGTGTCCTCCTCCGCTTCGGTTCTCTCCGTATACCCAGTCAAGAACGATGAAAGTCATGCTCATCACCATGAAGATGAAGCCAAGAGCTGTGAAACAGGCAGCCTAGGAATAAAGGAGACACAGGTCGGGATTACGGAGAAAAGTTTGCATTATTCAGCAGGATTTATATTTGTGGATTAATGATCCCGGATGAGGACATACCTGAATCTTTGGTTTTGACTTCATTGGCTCCTGATCAGTTGGGACAATCCGGATGTAAAATAATCCTGGGAGGATGAAGATAAGGCTAGGAGCGGAGGTAGCTCCTGGGGACACAGGGAGATTGTGAAGAATTGAATTGATGTGAACAATTTGGAGTGTTTTCAAACAAGCGGTGAAGGATCTCAGACAAGGATGTTTCAGGTTGGACGTTTGATTGACTGGTGTGTGAACTACAGTGTAGGAGGCACCAAATGAATGTGTATCTATGGTCAACTCAAGTCTGATGAGTGGCTCACCGATGATGCCGAAGATGTCTCGTATGTTGGGCACAAAGATGACGAGCAGGTTGACTACGAAGAGGAGGCAGATGGCTATGCCAATGTGACGTACCCAGTGGAAGGGCTTTTCTGGAAACAGTAACTGCAACAGGGCCCTCCGGATCTGAGGGGAAGCAGTTTTAAACAAAAGCAAAGCATTTCTTTTTCTGACCTTCTATGTGTAATTTTCGGTAGATTCAAAACACTGTTATAGGCAGTGCCTCACTTCACCTCTAAAGCCACTTCCTTTTTGTCAATAGTAATAAATGTTCTTTTCATGGCTTGTGTGTGTGTGTGTGTGTGTGTGTTCCATATCGGCTGTCTCTTTAATCTAGTTTGGATAGCCAGCCTCAGTCTTGACCTCTAACTCCGAGCAATTCTCAGGAAAATAATTTGCCAAACCTGATTATACGTTTATCAGCAGTTACTGAAGATAAGGCGATTACGCCAATTGCACTCGATTTGGCTAAGATCAGCCAACCTATAACTTAAAATTGGGAAAGAATTCAACTACGATCCACTCAGGCTCTGGAAATGTTACCAGATTCTGTTGTAAATATTCACCCAGAGACACATTGGCTTATCAGGGATAAGATTTTATCATTACAAGTTATTATTTTAAAAATTCAGGCAGTAAATACTTTTACACAAAAGCAAACCCTTAGTGACTATGGCTCCTACCGGGAAGAGGACTACAGGGACTGTAAGAGTGACGGCCACCAGCACTGCCAGACGCACACACAGGATGAGGGTGTCCAGAGGGTCCACTTTGCTGTAAGTGTGTAGAAGTTCTGCTTCCACATTGCCTACAAAAACAAACAACAGGGTTTCGTTGTTTTCATGGGACAAATCCGTGTGAGCTTTACATTACATCCTACCAGTGATATATCCAAAGAGTTTAATCGATCGTTTTCTCTCTCTGTACCTGTACATCATACAAAGATGAACTGAGTACATCATTGTGTTTGCTACTCAAACTAAATTCATTTTAAAGCATCCAAGTAAAAAATGTAACATGAAATGCCACTAGCATTACACTCAGTATAAACTAGGATTGCTGCTGTCAATAAAACCTTTAATAAGACATCTACAGTTAGCTGCCCTCTATATCTCCATAGGGTTTTTGTATACCCTCCATTAGGGTATACAAAGGGTATACATGTATTAGCTCCAGCTTTGGCACTGAATGACACTGCCAACCGATAACCTTCAAATGCGCATTGACCAGAAACCTGGATTGTTAGATTTAACCCAACCAATATACTGTAGATGAAGGTGTGGATTCACCTAAGTTTGAAGACGGATCACTTTGGTCTAACTTAACAACGCAGTCACTTCTAAAGGTTTGAGAACTGACTGTACCATATAGTTTTAACCGACCGCGACATCTGTTTTTTTCTATTAAATTGAATTATTATTTTAAATAATACATTTATATTTTAGTAGTCCTGCTTTATTGTTAATTCTCTTGTAATATATAGCTAATATATTTAAAATCTGTAATATTGTTGGTTCCCCTTTTTCCCCAAGACCAACCAATATCAGATAAAAAATAAAAAAATAAAACACCAACGTGCTGGAGGAGGATTCGCTCCAGACTGGCCCATAAAGCTTCTCGCACCACCCGATGACTGCACATGCCCTCGAAAGTAGAACTGTGCTGTCGTGGAAGGCCCTCCTGACGGCAGGGAAGGAGTGCTCCATCCCAGGATGCAAGTGATCTCTCACAACTGTAACGAACCGCGCTGCACCAACCATGTTCATATGTCAAGAACGTTATGAAGGATTACTCAACAGGCCATATCACATTCCGCCACCTCTCAGCTGCCCATTGCTTATGCTATTATCACAACTACATCCGCCAATAACCAATGAGGCCTGTATCCTATTAGCCTCTATCCTATTAGTGTAGTGTTAGTGTAGTCTCATTCCCTTCATACCATTTTCAGTTATTTTGCATGCTCACACCCTACACGGAACCGTGTGTAGTTTTTTTTAGCGTCTCACAGTCCCACAATGCCCATGCATTTTTATTTTTAAGTATATTTGCTTCTGCTTACGGTTGCTCATTTTCATCCCCACCCCCGCCCACAAACACACCAAGTAGACACTGGAAAAGTTGACACCACAGTTCAAGTAACCCTTTATCCGTAATTCCTGTGGCCTTTGGTGACTGAAGAGCCTTGCTCCAACAAGCACAGCCCAGTTCACTGAAACACACTAATGCAGCCATTCGCAAACTTAATTCAAGGTGCAACTTTTATAACCCACAGCGAGTAGAATATTTGTAGACTTCACACACTGGTCCCTTTTTTATGCATAGAGGGTGTACACTTTGTAATGTTTTACAGCACACGAGCCCTTTAGTACTGTACTGTGTACACTACCTGTAGCTTTCACGATAAGGCCCATCAGCATATTGTCTTACCATAGAAGGTGAGGTAGCCAAAGACACCAGTGAGGAGGTACATGACAAACATGCCCAAGATGGAGGTGTTGGCAATTGACTGCATACGCTTCTTTGTGGGGCTGAGGTTGAGAAAGACGAGCACTCAGGATTCATGTATTTTATAAAATTGTATTCATTGCAATCATTGGTTAAAAAAGGATGAGTCCCTTCTTTGACAAAATATTCTGTTCAGTAGCAGAAGTGCGGGGTTGTTCTCCGTGCCATGGTACTTTGATTAGTTCAAAGCGGTTGGCTTATGAGTACGGGTCAGCGGACACTTACTTGCGTAGTTCTGTGTAGATGGGCAGCACCTCTGGGTGGCACACAAAGGCAAATGCCAGGATTGGGATAGTATATGCGGTCTGAAAAAGGACAGTGATATTACCACAGCCATTCCTCGCCAGTTTCACATTGCGGCAGTACAGGAGGGCGAGCTCCCGGCTCGAAACAGGATCTGTGACTTAATGGCCATAACGACCATTCCATTTTAAATAACCCAGCGTATCACTGTAAATAACTCCTGACCTTATGTGGTGACACACAGGCAGGGCTAGAGTGCTGAGCGGTGATGGCACGAAACACATGTCAACATGAATGCTTTATATCCTTCCTGGGACAGGGTTAAGGAAGCCACGTTCCTCTAACCTGTTGGTTGATGGTGAATAGTTTGGCCTCGCAGTCTCCCGCCGTAGTGCTATTGATTGAGTGATTGCTGAATGTTTCAAAAGGACAAGGGATGTTGAACTTCTTGTATATAACCTGGGAAACAGAGAAGCGTTGTTGGGTTACTTGTTGGATGGAAACCTCCTGGATTACTGTGAAAGCCTCATAAAATCACCTTTGCCTTTACTAAGGTGGATAGCATTAATCGATAGATTGAAATCAAAAATAAAGAGAAAAGTGAGAACTAGCTTTTGTATTGTTAACATCCAAAGCCGTTTTAAAATGTATTCCTGTTTATATTTGGAGCCAGTAGTTTACAGTAACAATCTTCTGAACTCAATATTCAAAAACAGTTTCTGAACTTTCTGACTGTCTTTGTCTGTGGAACAATCCACTTAATCAACTCCCAAAGCAAACAACTCCAAGAGCAAACATTCTTAGAAACATACAATCTGACCAAATGCAATGTGTGGCTGGGTCTCTCTGGAATGATTAGCTATAAATATCTCATAGTAAATGTACTGGTCAAAATAAGCTGACGATCTAACATTTTCTGTATCATATTACATATCTCCTTTTTAAACAAAACTTAACAAGGCCCCAATGGACAAGCCTTTTTTGTATTGGGGTGAAATGGTTCAGTAGTCTCGCCCTTATTTTGGAAACATTTATGTTTATCTTCCTTGCCATCACACGCACCGATGAGAGGAAGAACACCATGCAGGTGAGGGAGAAACCGCTGGTGTAGCCAAGGTAACCTGCAAGCATCAAATTTTGTGTTTCACGAAGAGCACAGGTAGTCTCACATAGCTTGTTTTACTGAATTATCATTTAAGGTCTTAAAACCCTACATCTCTATTAAGGTATATTCAAACTGTGAACACTTCTGCAATTTCTAACGTTCATAAAATCTTTAAATACCAATTCTGCTAATTCTACTAATACAATTGATTCCGTAGTTACAGATGTATATAGATATTGACAAATATGTCAATATAATACTGCCCTCTCATTAACAATCACATCTGAAAATCATGTTTTTTTGTTTTCTGCAAAGTGAGACAACTCAACTGGCCAATCAGGACTGGAGAGTGCAGAGAGCAGAGAAACTGATGATGATGGAGAATATCAGTCGTGATTAACCTACCTAGCTGTTTCATGAGTGCGAGAGGAAGGATGACGGTGATGCTGACTATGATGATGAGGTTGTTCCCATTTAAGAACCACTCCCTGCCAAGGGAGACAGATGCACACTGTCAGACGCATTGCATTGAAATCCTTCCCCATGGCCAGTAGAGTTTGCACTCGGGACAGGCCATTGCATTGTTGGAGTCCACCTATAAAGGGGCTCACCTCCACTCATTCCTAAGTCAGCAGCTCTAAGCCTGGATCTGGTCTCTGTGTGCATCAGTTATTTCTCACGATGCGACGGAGCCTCTGTGGACTCGCACTTACCCGCTGCTGGTCTGCATGCGCAGGAAGGTTTGAATGACCAGAGGTAGCTCATACTTTACAATGAAAAGGTAGCTGGACATGGCTGGAGAGACAGACATATAAAAATCATCACCACCGGCATTAAAGGTTCAGATTTATTTCCCTTCCCATTAAATTAATGTGAGCAAAAAGTGGAGATGGAATTTATTTTGGAAAGTTTTCATTAAACCGGTTGTTTATTGCGGTTTATATTATTAATAATGTAATGCTGTGCGTAAGCAGATGGTTTGCGAATATAACACGCCACTCTCTGCATAACAGCAATCGTTGGATCAGTCTATGCAGTGCAGAAGGTTACTAAAGGTGACATTGGATAAGACCTCATTGATGTAAGTTCTGCTTACTTCATATTGAGTTTTGATTTCTTTATGCAATGTCTGCCTAACATTATTGTTTTTTTGGAGGGTACCATAGCAAGGTGTACCCCTTTGATTTTGACACCCCGGCCCAAACTGAGTATGCTGACCTCCGATGTTGTGCATAGTAATTACGAGAGCTGCCAACACTTTCCCGGGATGTCCGAAGGCTCGTTTCCCCAGCTGTTCATAGGCCCGAATTCCTAAAAAAAGAAAAGAAAGTAGGAATAACTGTGTAACATAAAAAATATGTATAAATAATGAAGCATGCAACCTACAGTGTATTTCTGTTTATACGTGAATATATAGGTGTCTCCCCTTTAATGCACCTAACTTTTGACAAAAACCTTCATTGACTGCTTTTGTGTTAAGATTTTGTTTTGTTTGTGCAATGTAATGCTTGATGAATCCATTTAATCTTCCGTGGACATTACTTGATTGCTTGTAGGCTGGATGTGTCTTTTTCATGGCCTGCTTACCCACAACTCCAGCACTTTTAAGAAGAAGGTGAACGGAGTACGCGGATAAGATGGCAATGCATGTCAAAAGCACTCTGCAAAGGAAACATGTTTTGGTACGTAAGATGCATATAGAGACAAAAAAACCCACTGTGCATGGTGGAGGCATCATCTTATTAATCAGAACAACTTCTCACATGACATCCCGCTAAACTAGCAGCATTACCACCCTATAGCCTTTTCTGGCTAAATGGCAGAAACTAAGCAAAACCATGTGGGCATTAGATCCCATGATAGTTATCGAAAACAATTTGGTGTTACTTGTGTGTCCTGGCCAGATGTTCAGTTTGGCCGTTCGATTTTTCTCAATCTTCTCTGTGACTGGTATGCAAATAATGTTTTTTAAAATGGTCCCTATGCATCTCACGGGTAAATTCTATACAAACATAGGATGAGGTGGGACACTCCCTTTGTCACTGACCTGCCAAACAGTTCTTTAGTACTTTCTAAATATCACATAACTTATAAGTGTCGGCTAAGGGGCACAGCTACCCACTTGCTACCTGCAGTGAAATGTCACCCAATCTTAAGAATCCTATTGAAATTTCCTGACTCCTACAGGGGTCAGCAGACCAGCATTGATATTTGTTCCACGTAAGCAACCTCACACACGGTCGCTATAGTCTCGACCCAGTTCTACAGACAGGACTGCATTTCATTTTCTAGCCTCGCGCTATATATAACCAGGCAAATCTTATTTAGGTACATACAGTGTCTCCAATTTCTCCCTCACAAATGCAGATCACGCTCTCTGTCCTTCCACCACCCAGACTTTGTTGTTTGTGCTTCGAGGTTTCCTCAGTGCCAACCGCTATTTTAAGAATCAAACATTTAGTAAAACTCAAACTATGACTTATGCTCTCTCAACATTTAGCCTTGTTGGGGCAACAATCAAATAATTTTTAAAGTTTTTTAAAGTTTTGGATTATAGTAGCCATTTAGTAGTAGTTTTTGATATTTGGAGGATGGAAGGAGGGACCAGGTGTGGATGTTGGAGACAACTGGAGATAAGCCTTTTTGGACAGTACTGTTTCAGGTCAAAATTTATGGTTAAGAAAGTGGAACAGAGGTTATCTCAGGTAGATCCTTTTTTCATTCTGTCTCATCAAAATCAGCACTGTGCCCACTACTGTGTAATAGGAAGTTCTTGCTTTTAAAAAAACTTGCTTGCATATAGAAGGCACGGGCTTGCTTGATACTCATATGAATCTGTGTGTCTTACTAATGCATTCAGCTCAAAAATAATTAATTCTGAATAGATTGGCCCGGTCTTGGGATTTGAATAAAAATTTTCCCTGTATTTTTTGCATTTTTCTGGTAGGCTGTGTAGCAGCCCGAAAGACAGAACTGCAAACCGGTAGTTAGGCTCTAAACTAAGGTTTGATTTTCTTTTGCTGATGCAAATTAGTCACATGGGAGGTTATTAGAAGCACTGGTCACTCAAGATTTGCTCAGAGAAAATATTTATGATGCACTGTAAGAAGAATGTATCTTGGGTTATTAATTGAGTACAACAGAGATTTCCAACACTGGTAAAGCTGCTGTTGTTGTTGTATGGTCGCCTCTTCCCTCTGAATTGAATAACGTTTACCTGTGATCGGTGAAGTCATGCCATAACCCTCATCATCATGGCTTCTAACCCTGTAAAAAATCTAACGTGTGCCAATCCAGCACATTCCGCTTTTCTTAAAGTTCCTAACATATCAGAGAGAAGGAGTAGATCTTTGAAACTATTTGGGTAAAATAAACATGAGCTGTTCTGACCTGCTTTGTGGCATGTCTTCGGTGGGTATGAAAGGTCCCAAAATATTTTGAGAGCACTCTAAACACTCCAGACAGTTTAACAGTGTGACCTTTCTCTGAAGTCCTTTCATTAAAAGATCATCGCATGAAGTAGACAGAAAGGGGTGATTAGGTAAGCACTTCGGCCAGTGCACCAACCCTGTAGCCCCCTCCACCCCCACGGTTAACAACGCTCCCCCTCACCTCTGACATCCCCCTGTTGGCCCGGGGGCGCCCCCGGGGGGCGGGGGGCGCCGG
>JAOYSI010006699.1:117-12644 GCA_025775065.1 Hiodon alosoides | reverse complement strand
ATATATTAGGTTTTTAATACATCCTTTTTAAATGTCCTGCTAATATTCATGGCGACACACCATACTGGAAGTTTCCATTACAAGTTTCCAGTTACAGGAGTGCAGTAAATGGCTTCTGTCCTCTGTGGTAAATATTAAGGCTCAGACTAGGGTTTTCCTGCCATTGGAAATTGTTCAAATACTCCAATATTGTATGCATTGTTAAACCACCCCAGTTAACATAAGTTGTTAGCTTTCATCTACTTGCAGCTTCCGTCGTAGTGGCAACTTCCTGCACGGTGTGTTGTCATCAGGACCAGGATGATATATCAGACTTGTTATTTGAGAATAACTTAACATTGTAAGACCTAATGTGTAAATCAGTACAGGATCCCTTTAAATAATTCTGTGGTGGATCAATAGCCACTTTCTTTCACTCTCAGTACTAGTTTGTCACCCTAGTTTGTCACTCTCAGCACTAGTTTGGCACTCTAGTTTGTCACTCTCAGTACTAGTTTGTCACTCTCAGCACTAGTTTGTCACTCTAGTTTGTCACTCTCAGCACTAGTTTGTCACTCTCAGTACTAGTTTGTCACTCTCAGCACTAGTTTGGCACTCTAGTTTGTCACTCTCAGCACTAGTTTGTCACTCTCAGCACTAGTTTGTCACTCTAGTTTGGCACTCTCAGCACTAGTTTCTCGTGTATATTCTTCTGTTGCAGCTTTCTCATTGATTGAATCAACGGCTAAACCCACAACTGGAAGCATGTGCATACATTTACAATTTGTTTAATTCCTGTGTGATAATAGCCCATGGAACCCGTTTACCTTGTTCCTGCAGTCAGTCATTCTATGTCCCTTAGGGCCAGGGGAAGGAAGGTGGGTGACCTACTCTGTAAACTAGCACGCTGCCGAAAGCTTGTCCAACTCTTTAATTGAAAAATGACGTGATTCGATAGTCATCAGGGAGAAGGAGGCTGTGAAGTCTTACATCTGAGCTGTAGAAATGTACTCTTTAGGAAGGGGTCGCTGAGTGTAGCGGAATAAACAGCTGTGAAGGCTGAATAAATACAATTATGTTAAGCAGATAAATAAAGCAGACGTTTTTAGATCAAGGTGACCTGACAGACCTGCTTCTCCATTGCCAGATCCACACATCGGCAGTAATGCTGTTGTAATTCTGATGTGATTCTGTAGGCTCATCTACTTTGGTGGATATGGTCGCAAGCAGCTCGGAGAGATACGCAATTCCAGGAGCTTCATTGTAGACGAGGCATCCTGGGTAAAAAAAGTTTTTGATGTCGTGATTTCTCTTGTACGTCGAATTGACGGAATTAGAATGAATGAACCGCAATAGAATTTATATTCCCTTTTTAGGTTGAGGAAGTATTCTGGGGTTGGAACAATGAAGTCCATGTTTTTGACCGGGACACAACCACATGGAGTGAACCTTTAACCTTTGTAAGGCAAAATGCTTCCAGTTTTACAAGACAAACAATGGCATTAATTGATGTATGTGATGAAATGTAAAATATTATATTAAATAAATATGAATTAAATGTAAAATATGAATAAATTAGACTGATAAAATTAGGTTAAAAAAAACAAACACACATACAACAGTAAAAGCCCTTGGGCTTTGGTGTATAAAAATGCTGTACAGGAAGATATCGAAGTAAGGATCTGAGACGTGGGCTTTCATCAGATCTAACAAACACGCTCTTTGTTTTCCTCTGGCAGGGTCTTGCACCAGCACCCAGGGCTGCACATGCCAGCGCCACCGTGGGTAACAAAGGTTATGTGTGTGGGGGCAGAGTCATGGTGAGTGCTCTGTGCCAGCCTATCAAAGAGACTCTCACAAAGAAGGAGATCGCCGAAAGCTGCCGCTGAGAGGCATCGCGTGCTGTAACCTCCTCCGGTTGAAGCCGATCCCATTGACTGTCAGCGCAGCCGCAGTGCTGTATTAGCAACTAGAGGAGTCATTGGCCTAATCACTGACGAGACACTGGCTTGTGTCTCTGGGTTTGACTTAATGTGGAGAGCAACTTCAGATTAAATTTACCTCTATAATGCGGGGGTGGGGTTGCTTTGACTTTCTCTGCAATGTCACCGCCGTGGTTCTCTCCTCAGGAGACCAGGACAAGTGACGTCCACTGCCTGGATCTGGAGTCATGGACATGGACAGAAGTGTAAGGCTGGCCACGTCTTATTGTGATAGCGGAGCTCTGAGTGCCGAGTGATAAAAACACACATTTTAAAAATAGGACACATGACAGTCCTTACAGTCTTGTGTCAGATTCCTAACTGTGACAGTTTTCTCTCAAGCGGCTCAGTTAAAGGGCTTTGCCTCTCCTCCACTTGTATGGGTGGTTCAGCGTGCAGAGTGGAAAAGAGATGGGTGGCTTAAAGGTGACTATGATTGGAAAAGGCTAGTCATACTTCCTCGACCTCCCAATTCTCCCCATTTGTGTTGGCAGGATTCTCGAGATTCATACAATTGACAATTCCAAATTAGGGTGAAAATACTAAAATAATTGGATATCCGAAGTTAATAAGAAAGTAAATAAATATTTCAGTGGTTAGTTTTTGAAAACGGATTACAGTTTTGTAATGCCTGGAAGAAATACAGATTGGGGATCGCTTCCTGTGATGGATTGTCCAGGTGCGCCTTTAGATTTATCATAGCATCTAACGTTTGATAAAGCGGCATTCACTGTCCCCATCCACAACAAGGGTTTTTACAGACTTCTCACTTGATTTTGAGTGCATATCTATAAACTAAAACTAAAATCTAAATTTCATTTCATTCTGAAAAGCAGAAGAAAAGGTGGCTTAAGAGAAACCACTACAGGCCAGTATCCATGGCGCTGGGGCAGGAAGGGAAGCCTTGGGGTGTTATTTATCTAAATCCAAATTAAATTTTATATCCCAATCCACTCCTGGGATGGACTGAGAAGCAGGCCAGAAACTGACTCTGATCCAAGCCTGAAGACCCTTCGACTAACACTGCAATACTAGTAGGGTCTATCAGGAATTCAGACCCATGATACTCATGTGCAGAACAGAGGGTAGAATTGTAGTTTTTCACGCCTGTCCTCTGGTGCTGTCCTTCCAGAATCCCCACCTCTTTGGTGCCCAGGGGCCGGTCGTGGCACACCCTCACCGCAGTGTCGGACAATGCCTTGTTCTTATTTGGTGGGCTGAGCGCCACCTCTGAACCAATGAGTAAGTTGTTGGCTCCTATGCCACTCTGCGAACCGAACATAGTCGGACATCATGTGAAATTAAACATCCCAATCTCGTAAGGTGACGCGTGGACCTTCAACGTCCAGACAAGGGAGTGGAGAGAACTGGACCACCTTCACAAGAACAAGCCGAGGTACATGACATCAGCGGAGGGTCGGAGGGTGGATACCCTAACCCCAACCCTAACCCCAATCATAACCCTAACCCTAACCCCAATCCTTTTTCCATTTTCCTTGTGGGAAAATCTGAGAAATCAATTACTGACCCCTTTCTTTGAAAGGTGTTTAATTTAACAAAAAGTCAATTTAATTTTAAAAATGAATTCAACAGGACCTACTATTACCTTGCAAGAGCAGGAAGAGAATGATGTTCTCAAATACAAATCAAAGATTTATGGCAAGCCCCACCATGACCCCTCAAGATTCCGTTAGCGTTAGGGTTAGGGTTAACCCCGAGATTCCGTAAGGGTTAGGGTTAACCCCGAGATTCCGTTAGGGTTAGGGTTAGGGTTAGGGTTAACCGTAAGGGACTTGAGTCTCCAGCTGGATGAGCTAATCACATAACTTTTCAGGAAGTTTTGACTGGTGCGGGGCAGTTTGATTCCCTTCCAGGGAACGGCTAAATAAACATTAGGGTCCAGAAGGGAACCCAGTGCCAGTACAAAGATTACCATGGAGTGAAAAAATGTGAATAGTTTTGATCCAGAATTGATTATTATTGGACAACGTATTTATACAACAGGTGGGGTTTAACAGGGATTTAGTGGTTTTAATAAAACTGACAAGAGTCGCCTTCCTAATCATTAAAAAAGCACTCTGTGCAGAAAAGCTGTGCCAATTGAATAGGAGCCAGGAGCTACAGCACCTTTATCTTGGTTCTGGACTTGGTTCTGGACTTGGTTCTGGACTTGAGCATGGGCCCTTCCAGGCTGACCTAATTCCCAAGAGGCCGTTTGGGTGACGATCCATGCAGTGATTTCTACCATGACAAATACGTCCACATGTGCGTTTTGTAAAACACAATATGAGACTGGTGCATTCACACCAGAATGAGCTGGAGCATGTGCTAGACTGGGTTAGGGTTAGGGCCTCATTGTATGCACCAACGTTCTGCAGGAAAATATCATTAATCCCCAGTATAATTATTTCTCTTTGGATTTGTTGCTGCTATATCAGGCTCGGTGGGTTTTTCAGGTGATGGTTAAAATTTGTCTTCTGTTGATGGGGCAGAGATTGTGGGTTGTCATAGTTTAGCATTAAACTGATCCACAGTATTGCAGTGTTAGTCGAACAATTTATAATGAAAACTCAAGACTGAAAGAATGAAAAGTTGTTCCAGATATCAATTATAAACACCTCTAAAAATACGAACCAGTACTCTTTCAAAAGTCCCTTCGTGTGCCTTATCAATAAAATTATAAAGTAGGGGGAGGTGGCTAAGAAGACACTATTTTCATATATTCCTAAAAAGGTGTCCAACAGCAGCAGAAACCTGTGTATGTAAGGAGCATTGGATGTCCACTTGTTTCTGACTGTGACTGAACCAAAGCTTTGATAACCTGCTGCTTAACAGAAGTGTATTACATAGGGGTTTTTTTTTGTTTTTAGCTTTTCTTATTTCTTCTAGTTATATGAAGAAATAAATATTTTAAAATGTTATGTAAAGTTTAACTAGAAAATCCCAAAATTTTGACCCCAGACTTGGAAAATGTTCAACGGGAATACTGCAAGATCAATTAGCTGAACATTTAAGCATGTATATCATACTACTTTAATCTTTAGTAAGCCTTAAAAAAAACAAAAAAACAAAAAAAAAAGCTTTGAAACTGCGCTTCTCAAAAGACCTTTGCTTTTCATGTAATAGTCATGTAATAGTCATGTAACAAGGGTTGTTTCTGCTCATTAGAAACAGGTCCCTTCTCTCTCTCCCCCCCTAGGCTGTGGCACACAGCGAGCTTGGGAAAGGACGGCGACGTCATTGCGTTTGGCGGAAGTCAGGACTACATCTTGTTAGTAGACAAAGTGCGTACAGGTGATTCTACGGTGCAGTGGTGCCGTGGACCCCAGGGTTAATCTGCACGGTGACCCAAATTTCACCAGCCCACTTTTTTGAAAATGCAACATTCCTGAAATAGATAGATAGATGGATAGAACTTCCCATGCCACCTTTTCATACCACTCAATAATCTGCACTGACTGTAATACAAATTAGGTAAGAGCCACTGGAATTGTCAGTGGCTCACCTGGGAGCCCAATTGTGTGAAACATAGCCGTTGATTGGCATTTTTCTGCGCCAGCAGGTGGTAAACAAAACAGCAGCACACTAATGAGATTTCTCTGGCCTCTGCTAGGACCACTGCAATGATACCCTGGTTTTCCAGACCCGGCCGTACTCTCTGTACAGGTATATTCTTATTCAGATCACTGAACGTGAGCGGAGTTGCATTATTAACATGAAAGTGATTAATAATTGCTTCCAATGTAATGAAACCAACAAGCTTCTGCATGGATTATCAGTGGGGCCTTGGGACTATACCAGGGCCTGGTCCAATACATGAAAATGTCTATCAGAACGAACTTCCGCTTTCCCCAAATATTTACCCAGTTGGGATACACATTGATCCTAAGAATTGTTTATGGAAAATAAAACATAATGCATTCATTTTATTTTCTTTATGAAAATATAGTAGTTACTAACGTACGACAGTAGCCTACTAATTTAATCGTCCTTGCAATGTCTAGGAAGGGACATTATAGACTATATAACAGGTAGACTTGTGCGACTCAAAATTGTCCTTCAGGTTAACAATATGGGGTGCTCTCCAATGGTTGAACATGGAAGACAATTCCTGCTACTGCCAGACAAAAATGGCAAAGCAAAGGGACTTTGTTGTTTTGATAAAATTATCCAAGCTGTGATATTAGCTGGCTTTGCAAAAACATAACTGAGCAGTTGCAGTGTTTCTCAAACAATATCTGTCGCTTTCTCTCAGGCTATGTGAAGACTGCATAGGAAGGAATGCAAGAAGACTGCAGGCACAGCTGTCATCGTTACCTCCGAAGCTTAAGCAAAACGTACAGAAGAGGATCTCTTTCTTCAGGGCAACGTCAAAAACTGAAGAAAAAAGCCAAGCAACATAAACCGTCAATGGACACCTTTTAAAGTCTGCAAGGAATCATCAACTTATGTGAATTTGTTTGTGTCGCGGTCATATTACATTCGCCATTGACCTGCAAGGTTTATTCAGGGATGAAATTACGTAAAATGTACTCTGTATGTTCATAAATATAATCATTTACAAATGCTTTGCCAATTTTCAGGCTCGTGCTTTCAAATTCGTTAATTTTCAAAGAAAATTATCACGTGCTGTATAGTCTGTTTTTACAGTATAAAATTGCCGTTTATATGCATGTATATTGTTTATATTACGTAATTTTATTGATTTTTAAAGTGTAGCGGTCTACAATGCTTAAATTGTAAATAAAAAAAGATCTGAAATAAAGTCTAATATTTTGTTTTTTTAATGTTTGGTAGTACTAAGAAAATGTATAGATTTTGTTGTTCGTGTTTCTCTGTATGGTTCTAAAGGGAAAAACTAAATCCAAATTTACATCCACATCGTCGAGAGCCTTAGAAACGTCAAACACTTAAGTAACTATGGTTTCGTCAACAAACTACTGAACTGTTCAACCTTAGCCGCGGGGTTATCTTCGTCACGAGAAATTAAAACTATTTTACTGAAGTAATCCATATTTAAAAGAAACGCATATATTTTGTACAACAGACACTTTTTTAAACAATCTAAACGACTTGAATTGTAAAGTATTTTGTACGCGTCAGTCACAACGAGGGAATACGATTACACGTAGGCAGTTTTGAGGTTGCGAAGTTCGTTAAAAAAAGGCAAACATGGATATCGATTCAAAACTTGAGCATCTCAATTTAACAGCTGAAGAAATCAAGCGTTTCAGAAAAGCTTTCAAAGATGAAAAATTCAGGGAACTGCTAAAAGAATATGCCGACGAAATATCAAATCCTGAGAACAAGAAAAAATATGAGGAGGAAATCAAACTTTTGGAACAGGAGAGGGGTATGGACATTAAATTTGTTCATCCAAAACCCGAACGGGTCCTGAAGACAAGTGTGGACGGTAAAGAGAAGTGCTTCATTAATGTCTGTACGAATGACTTGATCGGCAAACCTGAAGGAAAAGCTGGGAAAGAAGTTAGTGGCCGAGTGGGACAGTATTGGTCGCTTCCGTACAGTGTAACGCCTGGGAGGCCAGAACTGGATTCGAACGGCAACAAGTACGTTATATATGACGTTGTTTTCCACCCTGAAACACTGTGCATAGCTAGGGAAAACGAGAGGTTTATGCAGCTGGTTGACAACACTGCTCTGCACGGGGTACAAGATCAATTTAATGTTAAGATAGACGAAAAGAATGTCAAGGTTTTAAAGATTCAATATAAGGGTGTACCAAACCCAAGTGTAATTCGCAAACCCATGCCAAGCCATGCCTTCAAATCAAAACAAACGGATCTTAATGACCCGTTAAGTTTCCCATACCCCTATGATAATGCTCTAGACAAATCACAGAAAGTTCAGAATACTAGACCTACGGCTAGTAAGCATCAAAAGCCCACGTTTAGTCAAGACCAGCGAGACCCTGATTTACCCAAGGAACCTACAGAACCGCACTATACTATCAAGTACAGATCATATATTGATTTGCAAGACTACAGAAATTCCAGAGATTCGGCTCCCAGCCCTCGCCCGAAAGAAATAATCATCACGATTGATTTACCCCTGCTTAAGTCTGCCGGCAACGCCGATTTAACCGTGACCGAGAAACATATAGTTTTGGAATCCCGGAAACCATTTTACAGATTGGAGCTGGAGTTGTCTTACCCTGTGGAAGAAAACAAAGGCGAGGCGAAGTTCAATAAGATTAAGAGACAGCTTTCTGTCACATTACCAGTGTTGCAGGTAAAAACACAGCATGTAGTTGAGGTGGAGAACAAACAGCTTGTCAACGACGTAGAGCATGACTCTGCCGATTGTGTTTGCCAGGCCGCTAAATCTGAGGATGTAAGCACCAGCCAAGTATCTGTCTCAGAGCCTTTGAATGAACATGAAAGTAATCGGCTGAAAAGCCCTGACTCGTTGGGCCTAATGCAAGAACAAAACGATGCCTTTGTGGAAAACGATGAGAGTCTGGTGGTGGCCAAAGAAGAATTCTTCAGATGTACGGCCCCTGGTGAATCAGGCCATCCGACAGAAACATCATCATCTATGGAGTTAAATTGCAAACCAGCAATCCATGAAGAGAAAACTAATTTGACCGTGGGATGTGAGGAGAATTCCCATGACAGAGTAAGTCATTTAGCAAATATATATGGTTTTGAACATGCCCCAGTTTCAAACAAATGTGTCTCTTTCAGTTCCCGATTTAACTACAAGTACAATCAGGGAATATACAACTACGTTCAGATCAAAAATCAATTACACGATTTTACACACTGCCGGTTTCTTTAGTTTTGGCTCCAATGACTTTTCCCTGGTGAGACGGCTATCTGTCCGTAAACGCAGAGGCAGCGTTAACCCTAAGGCCTACCTTAGTACTTTTTTTGACAATTTTGACTTTAGTTCAAATACAAATAACTAGTTAATATAGGTAAGCAACCCTAGAAAGAGAGCAACTGAGCAAAGTGATGACGGTTTTTTGGTGGGGTACACAATGCATTAGCAATGTTATATTATAAATGTCTACACTTAAGTTCATGCTTTCTAAGCACCCAAGAGTAAAACTCCTAAATGCAGACTTACCCCAACCCTTAAAGAAAACAGATCTCCCAAAATGTCCAGGAGCGGCATCTTCTCATTAGGGAGGTGGGATTTTAAAAAAAATGTCAGAGTAGGACAGAGGAGGGGAATTTTGCTTTTCTCTAGATAATCTTAAATAATATAAATCTGGCACAAGTAGTGGCATTTTTACTGATCAGATTAGCTCAAATGTATGAACATTACTGAAATTACATTTCAAATCTACACTCCTATCAGTAGTCAACAGGGATTTTACCAAATGGGTATTTTGACAAGGGTTGTGGACTACTTGGCTTATATTGGGACTTCCAAAAGTCCAGTTTTAAACAGTAACACCATTTTAGCCTAATAATCATTTATTTACCTGTAGAGGGTTATTTTTTTATCGTGCAATTGTTCTGTTGATTTAAGCCATTGTTCAAACAATGTAACGCAGGCATTGGGGTGGTGTGTCCTTTAAAACAAAAAAGGATGGTCTTATCGAACCTCCATCGGTGTGTTTAAGACATGCACTTCACATTCAAACCTCCATCGGCGTTTAAGACATTCGAACATTCTGTTTCTTCCATCCCCCTACATAGACAAATTACATTCTTTCATTGACAATGGGGAAATGGTATGCAACACTTGCGTTCCGATAAGTTGTGTGCTGAAGTACTGAGAATTGTTGCAACACAGACTTTGAAAACCACATAAAATAGGAACGGTAATATTTGAAGAAAATTGTTTTTATCCTTTCCCGGTCGAGCTTGAATTTCCAATTCTAAAAGACCAGTTAGCATCTTCATATTTTTTCCCCCTCAGTAGCTGAGTATTAACACATCGGAGTCTCATTTCTAAAATAATTTTACTCTGGCATTAAATGCAATGCATACAAAGCTCAGTCAATTACATATTTGCCATAAACTAAGTCTTCAACTAAGTATTTAATCATGGATTTTGTACAAGCCACTATCATACAACCTCGACCCAGGGGCACAGATTTAATGTAGTGGCCCAGTAGGATAAAGATGTTCAGAGCGTAAAGCACCTGAATGCATAATGCATGCATTTCATCCTTATTTTCAAAGCAAAAAGCATTCAGATTCACGCAGCAGCCTGGAGTGGCAAACAAGATCAGACCTCGCCGTTGTTGGTCGTCCCTCTGCCAAAAGCCCATCTTTGATAGTGCTAACCCCCCCCCATCCACCTTCACCTGAGATTAACAGCTTTAATCCCTTTTCTTGCAGGGAGTAGCCGACGTCTCCCATCAATCTTTTTTTGTGCCGAATGCTAAATCAAAAGCTACAGCTGTCGCACTGGACGATTTGGGCAGCGGCACAAAAGCGGAACACAGCTTACTTTTGTCTGTGCCAATCCCAGGGTCAGCCTTCTGCATGGGGGGGGGCTCCGCGAATTCTCCATCCCTGAACAACGACATGGCACATTGTCCGGACCAAGTGCTTGACGATGTCACTCAAAGCCAGCCTAACACAGCAGGAGTTGGGCCAAGCTCCAATTCTCTAGTTGGACTAAGCCCTGAGGCTAACACCAGAGAGGGCAAGACGGAGCACTGGAGTAAGGAAGAGGAATTGCCCCCTGTACCGAACGAACAGAACAATCTACCACCGCTCACTCTGAGAGAGATCAACCCACAGGACGGAGCAGTGGAGATTATCAGCGACCATACTACTTCTGCTGCCTTCTCCTTCCAGAACTCCCTGTTGTACGAGCTTGACTGACCCTTAACTTTCCGACTCACACACCATAGCTTTCTGTTCTGGGTAATAAAGGTGTGTTGAAGTTGAGCTGACTTTCTTTTCTAGGTGTTGGAACATTCCACATATCTCCAGACTGCAAGTTATAGTTTGTTTAAAGCTCTATTCTGTTTCAATATAAACCCCAGGTAAAAGGTATCTCACCATCTGTCCTCCATCAGAGCTCTGTCTATGCAGACCAACACCTACCCTTCCACAATGACCACAGATGAACACTGTAATGCCATCTGTGTCCCGGTTAATTCTGGAACTGCTGTCAATTAAGCGCAGTTTCTTGCCAGAGCTGGCCATTGATCACAGATACAGACTGGTTGTAGACATTGTGGGTCTTGTAGCAAGCGTTATAAACTCTTGGGGAGTTTTCCTTGGGTCAATTCAAATCAAGAAAATACCTTGTTTTTTCACAGTTCTGAAGCAGTGAAATAGTTACTTCCGATAGAAGGAAAAAAAACTGGCACTCCGGTTTGGACTTAAGAACTCAGAGATGCACCTCGAGTTATCCGCTCTGCGCGAGTGTTGGAGAAGCTTTTGCTGCCATTCCGCTCTCTCAGAATTTATGTAATTGGAACACTGTAAAAGAAAGGTTAACATGTTAACCACAACAATAAAAGCACAATTTTCTGTTAGCCAGTTATTGATTCTTATTATGTGGTTTCTTCTTTTAGATAAAGCTGAAAAGGAAAACACTGAAAGGCATTTGTCCTTAATTAAGACAGTTTTTTGCTGGAGGCTCCATTGGTCTTGTTTATCTTGATGCTACTTGTATGACAACGGGAGTTTTGGGTCCGATGTGAATTTAAATGGACAAGGTGTCCGCAGGGACCATGCTTGATGTCAGCAGATCTAAGTAGCATAAATACAGTCAAATTAATTATACATGCACTGTAGAAAGCACCAAGACTACCAATTTCTTATGATTAAGGAACCCCCGACTGCAAGTAGTTACATTCTGGTCTGTGGTGAACTGGGTTCTTTTGCATTCAGCAAACAAAGGCATTTCATCTTTACCTGGACAACTTGCCATTTATTATTTAAAGAC
This sequence comes from Hiodon alosoides, assembly GCA_025775065.1. Classification (NCBI taxonomy): domain Eukaryota; kingdom Metazoa; phylum Chordata; class Actinopteri; order Hiodontiformes; family Hiodontidae; genus Hiodon; species Hiodon alosoides. Next base: position 798 of record JAOYSI010006699.1, on the reverse strand, counting down.
ATCCGTAACCTGATCAGGACAAAGTTACAAAGGCAGTCGTTCTTTTCCCTTAACCTGAACACAGGAAGAGGGGAGGGTTCTGGGAAGTGCTATGAGATACACGATTGTGTGCCTTGGTAAGAGTCTAGAACATTCAAAAGAAGAGAACAAACAGCAGGCAAGCAAAAAATTGATCACCAACTGATCAGATTGTTTTCCCCTCATACAAAAAGTTAAGCTCATCTGATTATTGACATTATTTAGACTTTTTGATATATCCAAATGCTTTTTTAAAAATTGATTCATATTTCTTTCATAACCATACAGCAGTACAAAAAAGTAATTGAATTACTTAAAAAAAATAGGGAACAAAAAAGTGCAGTATCAATATGGTCCTCTCAAATAAAATTCACTCGACTACTGCATCCACTCATAAGTTTTACTTAAAACACACCCAGGCCCAATGTACTTCTTTTGAGACAGTCGCATAAAATTAACAGGCAAAGTAAGTCCATAAAGACAAATGTTTTTTTTTATATATATATATATATATTTAAAGGCTTTTAAAGAGGATGCAGAAAACAAAGTTGTCACTGTAACCTGCGGTAGCTTGTGCAGAGTTCATGAAAACAAAGTTGTCACTGTAACCTGCGGTAGCTTGTGCAGAGTTCATGAAAACAAAGTTGTCACTGTAACCTGCGG
>JAOYSI010006698.1:0-12645 GCA_025775065.1 Hiodon alosoides | reverse complement strand
TTTTGCCCCCCCCCCTTTAAAAAACCCTGTTTTTAATAAATTGGTTTCCTGGTTTGGCAACCAAAACCCCACCGCTTGTTTTTGTGACCCCCCCCCCCCCCCCCCCCCGCACACACTGCTAACAGCCACAGGAGCCTACGCCGGCCCAGCATGCACGTGGCGCCGTCGTTCACGGAAAATAACAGTTCTGTCCAGCCGCGGTATCCCAGCCTCTCTGCTTGACATCATTCACAATACTTCCTGGTCGTGCGAGTCTCGAACACACAAACGCGGATAGCCCAGCGGAGCATCTGGACTCCGTTCAGTTAATTGGATTAATGGAGTTTTTCGCGCGTTCGCTGTTCACAGTTGATATTGATATATTAAAGAAGCTTTGAGTGGAACAGCAAGAAAGATAATTATTCTTCACAATACATTAGTACATCACATGCACTCTGGTTTATGTTTCCTTCGGCAGAAATGCCACTAAAAGGAAGCTGCAGTGTAAGAGCGCAGTGACTTAATCGATCTAATCAACAAGCAACAAATGGCATGAGATGTGACTCAGAGCATGGAACGTAAAGTAACTGGTCGTACTGGGACCCAGTTTGCTACCTCAATACACCGCACACACGGCTTACATTTCAGCTCACGCATTAAATCGTCATCAGCAGCACGGCGAGGATGAACTTCTGCCAACAAGTTGTTGATGTTTCAGCAATATTAAAGAAGACATTCCTGCCAAGCAGGAAGACACCTCGCACAGACTCGTTTCCAATGTGATGATCATTCAATGGCAAAAGCCAAGTGCCAGTCTCACTAAATAAACTGAAGTTTGTTTCCAGCGCTGGTGATTTATATCTTTATTAATATCTATAGATCAGACTTTTAGATTCAAATTTTTCCTTAAGTATAGTGATCATAAGAGGAGTGTCATATATTTCCGTATTTCCTTGAATATTTGAACGTGATTCAAGAAACATACAGGGGTGTATCTTTAAGCCTAAAGAAAAGACTGTGACTTTGGAAAGTATAATTGTTTATAAAAATAATTTCAAATACTTTTGACTTCTGGTAATAAAATGCACTGTGTCTGTGTTTATTCTAAATGCATTGTACTATTACACAATGTCCCAATACATTTAGACTCCCACTGACACTTTTTAATTAATACAATACTACGGATATATCACACGTGTAATGCTTTATTGATCTATACCAAGAATTCGACAAATGGGAAGATAGCGCAATGCCATTCATGCCTGGTATAAAAAACGTATTTCAATTAAATGGAAAGACGTAAAACGCTAAAATTTCAAGAAAAACGACGACAAAATGTATTCGTGAGATAGACTTCAGTATGCAGGCGTGAGTCCTGAAGTGGTATTTTTACATTTTACATTTTTAGGCTATAACTACACAGCCCACGCAAATTTCAGGTAAATCGTCTTTTCACTTATAAATCACAGTAAACTTAGAAGGAAATAAATAAGAGCTCAGTGAAATTACACGCTGTGTTAAAAATCGTGCCCGCATGTCAGCACAACGTCCAGAATTCACAAATAAAATGACTATACACAACAGTGTACTGTACTCATGTCTATTTTGGTAATAAAAATACAACCGCATAGTTTGTAATAAATCGCCATTCTTATGCATTCTTATTGTGGCATGTTACGGTGTGACACAAACCTAAAATGATACCCGAATCCTACGAGCATCCACAATTACGAGATACTAAATAGTCAGATCGAGAACAATTATTATTATTAAAAATCACCCAAACATATCCAGAAAACACCAATAAAAATGGTTTAAAAAATATTACTTTAGAATTCACAAGAATTCCAAGTTTTAAAACCTTTCCGAACATAAATACCAAAATAATATACATCTAGTCGACTCGGAGAGTCGCAATTATTGCTTCCTCTGCCACAAAAATGCAAGGCAAATGACTCGATTTTCATCTCAAGAGTCACGTTTTTAAAGCCAATTTAGTTTGGCCAGAAAACGTTAATCGCAATAATAATCTGTGACGGGTGACTGCGAAAATTCTGCTCCACCTTAAAACTGGACAGCGCAGTGGTGCTGAAGACACAACGAGAGACCCGCAGAAGGCTGAACAAACCGTTCCGTTTTTGTACTACAGTGTTCGTCACGAACTGGGTGATAGCTACGGTTTGTAAGCACATAACATTTGTGTAAAACGTTCAAAACCGGGTTAACCGCTGCTATAGTCGCCCGAGACTATATAAACGTGTTGTAATCCATAATAAAAAGGGAGTCGATGGGATTTTTAGACGAAGATGGCGGCCGTTGCTAACCCAACCCAAAGGCAACGGAGAGAAGTAGGCCCACGTAGCATATATATACTAAAAAGGAAATGCCGTAGACGAGAGGAATTCTGTCACATTTCCATTACAAAACCTTGCGAGTAGCCAACGTCAACACAACTCCGAAGCAGTGCAGTTTGTTTTAACGAACGTCCCTCGCCCCCTCTCCGTGTGTTTGGGTAATTTTTGCCAAACATGAGTATCTACAACAAATCTGACACTGCACATATTTTTGTCATTGGGAATTTCAGGACGATGCACATCGGTACTCCTCGCCCATGTCTCAGTATTCAAAGACCTAGAACTGAATTCAAATCGCAGTCGTACACCAGCTTTCTAATGATCACTGCAGTGATAACAGCTTGTACCACAGTTTCAATGTGGGTTAGCTATACGACCCAATACACCTTCCAGTCGCTAGTAATTCGAATAGTTTTAATGACTTACTTTAACATGGACTGTTCCTTTTCTTCCTCCTTTTTCTGTCGATCCATGACAGCGAGGATGATCTTTCTCTCCTCTTCTGTTAGGTGGCTGAGGTCCGGCTCCTCCGGCAGGACAGCAGCCGCAGGAGGAGCGGCAGGGCCGCCCCGGGGCCCAAGTGGAGCAGACATCTTTAGATATAATTGCTAAAAAGATCAACAATCGGCGATGAAAAAATACTTCATATAAGCAGGAAATATAAAAAAATGAAAGGACTGAATCCTAACATGATTCGACATTCTGGCAGTTTACGGTCAAATAGAACCGGTTATAGCGGGTTTGAAAGATCTCCGTAAGCATAAAGCGAGTAATGTATATATGTATGTACATACACGCACAAGTAGCTATTTATGTAAATGCATATGTAATCAAAAACAATTGATATAACGAGCACTTTGGATGAAGCACTTCTCAGTTGACCCCCCCGCCCCCCCTACAAAATCTGTGCATTTGAAGGCACAAAGTAACGGAGACCAACTAAATAATATAGAATCCTAGTTCAAGTCACGTAAATGCTATATAACATAAATAGTATTTTGCCAGCACGGACCACGGAGTAGAGAGCTATAGCCCAGCTAGATGAAAGGAGCTCAATGCATTTTAAAAACACCTATATTTTTGTTTGATTTTTTTAAAGAGATGGTGTATAGAAATTTTCCTTATCTTCGGGTAGAAATTGTCAATTCCACCAGATGCAAGTGTTCCAAACATACTTTTCACTCTCCGTCCATTGATGTATATACAGAGGGCTATGACCAAAGCGCTTGCCTTTTATTTTGCAATTATGTTAAATCCTGTCTAACCCATCGCTGTCCTCTTCTATGCAGAGGTTAGTCGCATGTTGAAATGTAGCCGTTTCGTCCTTTTTTTCTTTATTTCCCGTCTCTTTCCTCCTCGCTCTCTCCCTGTTTCTCTCGCTCTCCCCGGGTTGTTAATTCTTGGATATTTCTTAAATGCACAAAAATGGATGATGTGTGGAAAAAAAAAATCCCGACAGGGTGGGTAGGCGGAGCGATGAAAATACGTAGAACGACGCTCAGTGGCTCCTGATGACAGGAGCAGAAGAGTGAAGAGATTCATTGACAGCAGGCGAAGAGATTACATTGAAAACACGGACTAGACTATCGGACTGGACCGATCAATTTAAAGTTTTGAAAACTGGAAAATGAGGAGAGAAAGAAAGAAAAAAAACGTTTGAACTTTCACAATTCAGTCAGCTGATGAACACACGCCGGTCCACCGCCGTAGACATTATACCTAACAAGGTTTAGGCTATTATTATCAACGAATTTCTCATGCTTTTTACTTTTTATTCACAAGAACATGGAAGCATTATTCCTGTTATCACGAAAGCATGAATAAAACCATCAAGTCCCTATTTACAACGGAATGCTACCGAAATAATCGTTTCCTTAGAGCAGTTTTTACGGTAAAGGGGTTTAAACAATTGTGTAAGAAAGTATCCTGTGATAAATACGTGAGCATCCAGCGCACGTCGATGACCCCATATTTGTCGTCTTCTTTTGTCGCAAATTTGAAGTCACTCCTTCCCCAGATCCATCAATAAAACAAATGTGTACGTGATGTAGCAAACAGATCTGTTCAGCCTATAGACTTCAGTGCTCTTCAGTTTCATCAATGCAAAAAAAAAAAAAAAAAACACATTAATCTGCCTTATTTGCCCATAGTTGTGTTGGATACACCAGGAAAATAACCTGAAAGTTGTTTTACAGTGCAGTTAAACAATTTCTGAAGTCCTCCGGGATAAACCAGATTAGGACTGCATGAAAAAGGTCCAAAAGCTCATTGACAAAGAGAGCTAAAAGCATACTGTGTGTGAAAAGGCCTGAAGTTGCGTGAAGAGGCCTGATAATCTACCTCAGGTGAAAACTCTCACAATGCAACACATGTTGAAACACAGAATAACAAAGAACAATTGGTATTGCAAGTATCAAGTGATGTTTCGCGTGGGACACGGGTTCCTGTTGAGTGTCGTAGTGGGCCATAGCAGGTTCACAAACCAGGTCGCTGTAACGGCGCACCCATTCATCCACGTGGGCCACATTCTGAGCTGGTGCACAAGCGCAGTAGTTACGCGACACATCTGCGGCACCTGAAACAACCAGCCACAGCTGGAGGCGTGTCCGCTGGTGCTCTGTGTTGACTGGCCTCGTGGCCAATCAAATTGCTAACTTTGTTCAAAAAAGTTGTTGTTGTTTGAATGTAAGAAATTGATCATCTGTTGGGACTGAACTTACGGATTGCCTCACAGTATGGGTAAGGTTTCAAGGTTTTTTACCATGGCATTGTATGAAAAACCATGACCACATTTTAATTTCCATTCTTACATCTTTTACCGTTTAGATCAATTGTTGTTTATTTTATATTGGGTTGTTTTTTTTTTTGGAAGCGTAAGATTTAGGAGCCTGTCCAAGCACTCTCTAAAAGCTTTTATTCTAATTAAATGCAATGATTTTCTTAAGTCTAATTTGTTTTGAAAAAGGAAACAGCTGCTGATCTTGTCAAAACGGACTGCTTCCCTCGACAAAAAGTAGGATGCCTGTAATATGTCATTCGTGGGGATCTATCCAACATTCCCTCCAATAAAGACCTTGCAGCATCTGCAAAAACTTTGGTTGCCATTGGATGGCATTTTCCCGATGGCCAGTGATTATTTTTAATGGCCTTCTGATATGATTTATATCTGTGTCAATGGAACAAATTTAATTTAAAAAACTATAAGTGGCCGGGAGTACTAACGGAATGCATGTAAGATGACCTCAATATCAGTTTTGTGCGTTTTTGTCTTAGGCATTATCTGCTATGGCAGCTGTCTTTACCTAACATTCGGATTGTAAAAATTAAGCTTGTGTGAGATTCCATGACAGCCTTATACATTTTTGAACTCACAATCGATCCTATTCATTTTAATTAAACAGATTTCATACCAGTCAGCTCTTGGCTTTGTTTAATGACATTTTCTGGTCCTTAGCAAGTAATTAAAGAAGAACGTTTAAGCAACTTTGTCAAACATTATTCTCGAACATGTCTTTACCTATAATCATGCTATAGCACTGACGTAAAACATTGGGAAAATTATGATTTTCTAGATATTATTTTGCCTGTTTTTTCAACAATAAGCTTTAAGCTTTTTACAGTTTGCCTCACTTTAAAACATGGTGAAAAATTAAACAGAGGGGTTGCCATGGCAGCTCAAAAATATAACTGGATAATTTAATATTTTTTTCATTGTGTTATATTTTATAATATTCAGAAAGAACCAGGTTTTATTTTTTTAATTTTTTAGGATGTTTACTGCGCCAGGAAAGTCTGTGTCATTGTTTACCCAAATGCCACCAGTTTAATTAAATTCCACTTGCAATTTGGTTGATGACTTGATTTTTCATATTTGATCATTTCACAGTCCTGTTTTATGTGAAGGATTTGAGTCGTTGATAGGTGTGGCCTTTTTAAGCACAGTGCACAAATAAATATTTTATACTTATGGCCATTCTTTCCGAAAGTTTAGCCATTTGCCATTGCCGAATACCATTAGGGGAACACTGAAGCACTGTTGGAAGGCAGGAAGAGACCAGAGAAACTTGGCCCTTCCATAATTGTTTCAATTATTATTTTGTGAAACTCTTTTTGCACCAGGTACATAGGGCATTTAATTAACTTCTTACACTCAACAGAACAGACATTCCTTGTCCGCAAATTTACTTTTCATAAATTTGTATTGTTGTGTACTCTGAATGAATCACCCTACTACTTGCTTTGTTCTGAGAAATCGATACTTTCAGAAATGTTCAGGAATGCAGCAATCGTGGGAAATCCAGGAAGTGTAAGCCTAATGTTTAACAAACACACATTCATACATAGACAATTTCCTTCATTGTCCTAGTCTTAAGAAATGTCAGTTTTGACACATTGTGTTGTCACTAATTACAAACTATCCGCCAGCTAAGTAGGCCTGAATGCATTTTAAGTCTTAATCTTAAAAAGCGCTGTTCTTTACAGCAATACGCTAACTAGCTCACAATACCTTTAAAAGGGAACCGTTTTATTTTGACTTACAAATGTAAAACAGTACTGTGCTTTTGTATTAGCCGCCGTTTAAAAAAAAATGTTTATGGATGCGTTCTGTTCTTCATTGTTAATTGACTGAATTCATTACTCTGTCAAAGCAATTCTGGACCATAGTTACCTTTGAGTTACTCATCAGTTGGGAAGGCACATAAATACATTGGGAAGGCACATAAATGCAGTATCAAAATAAATAGCCCACTGAGCCAAAAAACAAGCAATTTGGGTCGATCCACTCAGAAACAAGCCAATCAATACCACTTTTGTTAAATAATTATGTTGATTAGGCCTGTGGAGGGAGATTGCTGTGTTGTCTCGATGCTAAGCGTTAACTTTCCTAATAAAAGTTATCAGGGTTCTCTGCCATTGTAAAAATTCCCCCAAAGAGACAAACCTGCTGGTTTAATAATTAATAATAAATCTTAACTCAGGAAACAAAGGAATTAGCCATTAACTTTAGTACTAAGTTAAAAATCAAAAGTTTAACCAGATCTATTTCTAGTATTATCTAGAAATAGATAATGCTGTCATAAAATGTAAATATACTGATGTGATGCTGGTTGCCAGAAAAATAATTTAAACATTTATTGATGGAGCAGTTTAATTTCACAGCAATTCAAGGAACCCCACAAGGACAACTCAGTGGTGAAATTAATATAAAAGTACAATGTTCTGTCAGGAACACCTCGGTACATAGAACCTAGAAACCCTGTATTATTTAGTCCCCAATAGATTATCTGATTCCTTCTAATAAAACTACATGAAGTAAGAAGCGTTGTGCTAACCTTGTAATGTCTGAGCTTAAAGTCAAGCAGATACCTTTATATCAGGAGGAAGTGTCAATGGTTGCTGATAAACTGGTGACGTCCACAAACCAGCTGCAACTGTGAACGGGGGTAAACTCAAAATTTCCACTTGACCTCTATAAGAACTCGCAAAACTTGGATAGCCCATTCCCTTGAAAAGTTTATAAAAACAAAGATAAAACTAGAGCTGGTGCTTTTAACTAGGTTAGCTTAAAAAGAGAGGAATTAATAGTAAAAAAAAAATTAGTAGTCTTTAAGCCATGATAAAAGTGATAAATGTAACTTTGTTAACTTTTATAACCTAGTGTTGCATAAACGCCTAGCTTTGAATGAACATGAGTAAATTTGTACTGGAGCTCAAGTGAACTAAAGTAAACTCTTAAAACTCAGTATGACCCACCTGGAGCTCAAATGAACTCAGTAAATGCATTAAATTTGTGCCAACTCCTCAAGGTGACATCTCCTTTTTTCAAACATAAGGGTTGAACTTTTGGTGTTGTGGGTTTGTGTTTAGCGTAACAGACAAGTCCCGACTGAAAAATAGGACTAGGGGAAGGATGGTGTCTGTTTTCTAAAAGTATACTTAGAAACCAACATTCCCCCTTGCCATCGACTGAGAAAACCTGTCACCTGAAAAACTCTGAGTGTTGCTTTACTGCAGAGAAATAAACCAAGAGAGTGGGAATACTCTGTATGGGGGGCTTATGTATACACGCCTAAAGAGGTCCACTTATCAGTTAAAGGAAAGCAAGGTGTGGATAGGACGACTCATTTTCTCTTCTCAGATGTCCATCTGCTGGCCACTCGTGTCAAAAACGCTCCACCTTTTACCGAATTATAATGTGCCTGTGTACTCGACAGTACTGTAACACTACTTTTTTCGGTTTAAACAACTGTAAGAAGGAATGTTACGGTTGACTACAAGAATCCGATTAAATAAAGTCAGGGAAAACTGAACATATTTTTTTTAAATAACTTAACCACTCGATAAACCTACAGCTACACTGTTTAATGAGAGGAGTTTTCATTTGAAAAGTTAATAAAAATATATACACGAGTGGGTGCGTTTCAACAATAGGATTCATGCAAAAATCGAGTGAATGCACAAGCAATGACGCGCAAACTTCTCATTTTCCACACAAGCATGTAGTTTTAGTATTAATTTGTATGTCGCAGTATAGCAAGTTGTATGGCGTTAGCAGACTTGCGCCATTCGGACCACGAGCAAAAATCAAATCAATTTTTGGTACGACCGTAATAAAATTCCTCTACTAACAACCACTGATCAGAAAGTTTATTTCCATTTTGAAATAACTACATTGCTACGCCACCACCTACCGTCTTCAAGGATGAAGTGCACTAAAATTATTGAACGGCAGTATTTTTATTTCCGTGCAAGTCGATCTACTCTATTAAGTCTAAACTTAATCATTAATTTTGCTGTCGAAGCGTTCCGCGTGCTAGTGTATTTCATTATATTTTATATTACTGTGATTATGTCCTGAATACGATGGAGAAGCGAAAGGACACTTACAGCTAACAAACTACTAGTGGAACCGAGTGCCTCGGCTAAATGTTGCATTATGGGATATGCTATATGCTATACAGTTGTAACGTCATTAATACCCCAAATTTTGTTGTTGAGAGGGTATTGTAGATAAGCTTACATGCCCTCTCAGTGGCTCACCATGGATTTAGCTTGGTCTGAGGTCATGATAACATGAACCGACTACGTACTTGCTTGCAAGCGTAGTTATATCTAGCTAACAGCCTTACGTTTTCAGGTCGATTGACTTAGATAGCTAGGCGGCTAGCTAGCGTGTTGGTCAGTAAACAGACATGAGCCCAGATTCAGGACAGCAACGGGTTGCTGCTGCAGCTCTCCCGGTTGCTCCGAAGTCTCCGTTCTCACCTTTCTCGCTGATAGCAAATCTTCAACGGCTGTTCAGTCATATTAAATATGAAAATCTGGCAGCAGGACTCAGCGGTGGAGTCATCGCGACAATGGTGCTTCACCCCTTGGATCTTGTCAAAATCAGATTTGCAGGTGTGAATTTTGATTATCTGGGTGATTGTGCGTTTGCTAGCTATGCATGTATTCAGCCAAATGTTGTAACTATCTAATCTTTTCAAAGGTCCATGTGGCTCTGTTTAAATAGCACTAGGTAAAAAATGACTCTGATTGTTCGATCAGAGTCATTTTAGGGTACATTAGATACATTTAGGTACATGTTAGATACATTTATGGTTTAGTATGGAAAACACATTGCGACATAATCTCACGTTGCCAAACGATTGATTGTTATTGTTTTGACCTATGTAGTCAGCGATGGACTGGAATTGAGGCCCAAGTACAATGGAACGCTCCACTGTATGAAAAGCATCTGGCAATTGGAAGGAATCCGGGGGCTTTACCAGGGCGTGACGCCAAATATCTGGGGAGCAGGGGCTTCCTGGGGGCTCTATTTTCTCTTGTGAGTATGTCGCTGGGACTAAACCCGTATTTGGCCTCTGCTGCGCTCAATTACGCCGTATGGAATGTTTAGCTTGTTGTGACACTGGACTCGGGCACAGCAGTTGCAAAAAGTTGTCTAGGTTGTCTGGTCATTAGAGATCCCATAGCGTTGAACGCCAGAAAATACGCACAGCTAATGTTATAAACGCGAAATGGTTGCTTGCAAAAAATTAACAACAAACAACTGTTCGTGAAAAAAATAAGATACACGTATTACTGATAAAAATCCAGGATGGTTATAGGCAAATTATATAACCAACAAATTCTCAAAACCTGGCCCCTAACAAAGTCAGAAACAACAGGGTTGGAAATGGACTGAAAACGATTGTGGTCCTTCAGGAGATGAGTAAAATGTTGCAAATATCTAGCACTAGTTAAGATTTCGAAGCAGAAAACATCTTTCTTTATTATGGATAAAAGAAGTATGTTTTTTAGACAAGGTAGCTCCAGCAGTTTTCTTTCACACATTAGTACTTAGGTGGAAGTGAGAGCAACTGTTGGTGTTCAATACTATGTTGCGTCGTCCTGTCCAAAACCCATACAGGTTTAGAGACTCATAAGGGCAGATCTGAAATCTTGTGGGTTCTTTGATCAGTTTCCTAAAAACAAAATTAGTTTCTGTGGGTCTAATACAAAAGTGTCACTTCATTCAGATGGATGTGGTCATCCATAGCCTTTACAAGAATTTGGTTTTTCGTTTCTGAAAAAAGGTACATTTTTATTCACAAAATAAAAACATTTAATGTATGAAACAATTTACTTTTTTCAATGTTCTTTGATCACCTTTGTCTAATCAACTATAACTGAAATAAGCTCAAATATCATTAAAAGAGGCAAATACTTAAAAAGAGAACGTTAGACAATACTTACATACAAGTACTACTGCTATATTTATAGGAGTTATTACACCTGACCTACTTGCTAAATGACAGCAGCTCTATCACATGAAAGGATTGTTCTTAGTGGAAGCCTGTTTGTGGGCCAGTCGGCTCTTAGCAGTGAGTGTCATTCACAACGGGCAAAAGAGGAACTATCAGACAGTGTAAGTACTGTAAAATAAATGTTTGTTCCATCAAAGAGCTCAAACCTAAACCAAATGTGACACTGATGTGTGTGTTATATTATTTAATAATAAATCCACTCTTTCCTCACTGCCTAACTCTTCTGCCTGCTGTCGTCCTATCCGCAGCTATAATGCGATCAAGGCGTCCAATCAGGAAGGTCGCCAGTCTGAACTGAGTGCAGCAGAGCACCTCGTTTCTGCTGCTCAGGCAGGTTAGTCCTGTCTCAGTCTGAAGCCCTGTAAGACACTCAAAATTAGAATTAGAATCCTAGCCCAGAAGCCCAATCAGGTTCCAGCATCCTAGCCCAGAAGCCCAATCAGATGTCCCCCACCCCCGTGGTTATTCTGAGTTACTGTAAGAGTGCTGTGTTCTGAGGAGTTCACATAGCCAACTTCAGTCCTCATGAGAAGATTTCATAGACACTTTTACGATGCCTGAAAGAAAGTTCTGTATATAATAACAACACAAAAGCGGTCATGTTTGGTAAGATAGTGGGACAACAAGATTTTTACCTTGTTGGTGGAATTTACCACCAGAAGTTTTCTTTTTCGTCTCCAGATTTCTGAAATGGTTGCACAGTCGATGTGTGTGTTTGTGTGTGTGTGTATATATAGAAATTTGTCGGTAGATATAGGCCTAATACTAATTGCACACCATGAGACTTTTACATTAGAGAAACGAAAAGCTGATGCATTTGGAATTGCTCGAATTGGGAAATCTCCTAAGCTGAATTTTGTTGTTGAATACTATACAAGAAGAAATGCATTTAAATGAATGTGTTCAGAGGTAGGTCAAGGTCAAGAGGGAATGTGGTCGAGAAGAGTGATCTCTGGGCTTTTAGTAGGAGTTACTGGGGAGACTCCTATGAGATGGAACGGTCAAAAGAGGAAGTTGAAGAGTTCATAAAGGTCTCCGGAAGACATTGTGAGATTAAAGAGTAACCACGGTAACCAAAACTGGGGGTTCGGCATCGTGGTCATGCAAGTGACCAGAGAAGCTATTCAAAGCAATGGGAAGAGCCAGGAGGGGGGGGTCAAACAGGGACGGTTTGAAAAGCGTTTGTGAATGGTAGAACCCGGTTCAGTGAACTAGATGAGCGCAATTCACAGGGTACGGTAGAAGAGCACTAGAGGGTTCTAGTTCAGTGATACATGAGCCACTCTACAGTGTGGAAATCAGCATGGCAGCGGATAGGTTTTGTGGTAAGTGAAATTAGTAAGTTTAGTATAATGTAGCATGTAAAACCCAATAACTCTTTTTCCTTTGACGACACCTGTAACTGCAGATGACCGATCATTACAGCACCTCCGTTTTGGGGGGGGGGGGGGGGGGGGGGGGGGCGCGGGGGGGGGGGGGGGGGGGGCGGGGGGGCGGGGGGG
>JAOYSI010006697.1:0-12645 GCA_025775065.1 Hiodon alosoides | reverse complement strand
GATGGGCTCCCCCATTAAGCCGGGTTCCTCTCAAGGTTTCTTCCTGCCAGCCTAGGGAGTTTTTCCTTGCCATTGTTGCCACGGCATGCTTTCTGGGGGTCAGGCCTGGGACATATTGTATTGTTCTGTATGTAAAGCGTCTTTGTGACATGGAAACATTTGATTCTATAAAAATTGATTGATTGATTGATTGATTAAAAGATCAGCACTGAAAATCAGATGACACGAATACTTTTCATTTCTTTGCATTCAGCATGTTTTTCTTTGCTGTTTAAAAAAAGGGGGAGTGCTTGCAAAATTCATCCGGACTAGTTCCACCACCGACTCGTTAGAGCCGGCGGATCCTTTCTCCAATGGCGCCCCGGAGACGAACCTGCCCGTGGGCGAGGAGCAGGAGCCGGCGCCACTGGCCCGCAGGCCCGGTAAAAAAATTAAGCCCTCCCTGTCCGACAGCCTGGCCCTCATGAAGGACTCCCTGGATGAGCCGCCGGCGAGCGACGGGAAGAGACTGAGGCTGGCGGGAAGTAGCAGCTCCCCCCTCCCCGGAGAGCGCCGACACTTCACCGCTCGCATCGTGGTGATGGGAGACGACCGGGCGCTGGGTCGGCTGGCCAAGGCCTACCACTCTCTCAGGTGGCCCCCGATCCTTTGGCACTAACTGTAACTGTTTGACTGGAATGCTAGGCCGAGCTTTTGTAGCCTGCTCTACGCTCGCTTTAGCCAACTACAAAAAAAGTGAGCTTACTGGTTATATATATCCGAATTATATATCCGAAAGTTTTAGAGTCGACATAAGATGTAGAAGAATGTAGCACTAACAATACGTAAAAACAGGCTATTTGTGGGAAATGTTAGCTAAACTATTAAATTTGAGGTCCTGCACTCTTTTTGAGGATCTCTTGGACCAATCCTGAAGGGAGAATGTTCGGACTCTTCTCGTCTTTGAACGACAAGGTTTAATGCCAGCGTGGTTTTGTCTGCAGGCAAAGGGAAGCAAGAAGACTCTTTTTGACCCTGAAATTGAATGTGGAGCTTTACTACATTCCTGTTTCTGATGAGCCCACTGCCCTCTCTTCTGTAACGGTGAGGTGCTATACCTGACTAACCTGTGTATATATATATATGTTTCTGTATTGCTGTGCAAACGTGGCATTTTTAAGTTAATTGTGTGCCGGAGTCCAATAGCTGTCTGGGCCTCCCTAATTAGAGAAATACCCTGGTCTGTGGTCACATAATCTATCTTAATAATGGATCCAATTAAGCAAATAAAGGTTGGAATATAATAAAATTTTAAGCATCTCTGGCTTTTCACAAACTGACATGCAATCTGCAGTGCCACCTACTGTTGAGTTTATCACTTTTTTTTATTTATTTTACTCAGGGAGTTATTTCACCATTTAGAAGCTATTTGGATTTGGCCTCATACTTAAGCAGGGTGGATCCGTGGTACGAATGCAACATAAGCAGTCTGGGATACATGATTCCTAAGATGGCAAAAATGGTAAGAATGGTAAGAATTTCAGGTAGTCCACCCATTGGAGAGGGTCTGTTTTACAAACCACCCTAGTCATAGGCCTCTGTTTCTTTTAATTGACCTTTTATCCTATTGAAGTTTTCACTCTCTCTGACATATACCAGAAAACGGTTCCTGCAGTACTAGATTTTTTTATTATATCAATCGATTGAATGAATGATAATAATGACTCTCGGAGCCTCTTGCAATGAGAAAATCTTTAGCCACCGATACAGTGCAGTGTTGTAAGACTTTGATGACTAAGGGAAGGAGTGAACAGGGCTTTGTTCTAGTGGAAACTCTCAGAGCAGCACCAAAGGTCTCTGGTCTGTCATTTTTAGCAGTCGAGCCAGTCGCCAGAGTCCAGCTCTTTCCTGGTGGACGCCATCTCCTACTACACCCGCACGGCGGTGCTACCTGTCCTCTTCACCATCTACTCTGTCAAGGTGGGTGGGGCTTCTGTCCTCCATCTGAATCGGTAACCGGCTGTCAGTTTTCACGTGGGGCCACAGCGAGGTCATTTCTTGTGCGGCCGTTGCTCTGAATCTAAAACACGTTCAGCACGCTGAAGGTGTTCACCGCTCTTGTGTTTTCTGTGTATGCGAAGATCTCCTTCTCCAACCCGGCCACGGCTCCGGTGGAGGACGTGTTCGTCTGCCAGGTGGAGCTGGACTTCACTGAGTTTAGTGTGCCTCAGTTGAAAGGTAGCCTCACTGAGGACCATACAGTGATACAGAAGCGTACTGCTAGCCGGATTTGATGAATGGCCTGTCATTGAGCTGTTACATCAATCTTTCAGAGGGATCTGTCAGGCTCAGAAAGGCGGCAACAGAAACAGCTATCATTTCCATGAACTACAGAAAGGTTTGTTTTAAAAACATAATTTGTTTTTTTGAAGAAGGTTTCTTAGTGGTCAAAATTTTAAGGAAATGTATGTACCAGATCATATGGGAATATAAATACCTTTTTTACTATAATACACATTTTTGAACATTTAGAAAATTTGTAAAATGTGGTGGGAATATAGATTTGATAAGTCCTTTATTTTCACTTTTCTTTCAGGTCTCTCTATCCAGCAGGGAGACCTCCGAAGGACTTTTAATTAGAACATCTGGGGTGCTCATTGGTGCCACGCCCACTGATGAAACGGAAGGTAATTGAAATCGTATGCCAAAGACGCGCATGAAAAACACGAGCAAAAATGCACACGTGAAATATTGCATGATGAAACGGATCTTTACACCCATGTAAAATACGGCATTTCTGTTTGTCTTTCGACATGGTGGAATTTAGAAACTACTGTTCCGACTACCTGACATGCTTGGCTTGTGTGCAGTGAGATGGTGCCATTGACATTAAACAAACTGTTTAAATGAAACTGTTAAAACTCCCAGGTTTTTATTTTCATTGCTCCAGATCTCGACTGTCTTACCGTAAGT
Source organism: Hiodon alosoides (assembly GCA_025775065.1). Lineage (NCBI taxonomy): Eukaryota > Metazoa > Chordata > Actinopteri > Hiodontiformes > Hiodontidae > Hiodon > Hiodon alosoides. The sequence continues at coordinate 9,693 of JAOYSI010006697.1, read as the reverse complement.
TTCAGTGAGGTGAAACCAAAACCCAGCACGGTAAGCGTATATTCTATCTTTATTTTATTAATTGGCACAATCCTCTGAACATTGTAAAGAACTGGGATAGACCAGGATTTGTAGGCACATTTAATAGCGTTGAGCTGGTACTATATATAATATGTCTTATTTTTATTCCCAGGATCTAACTATTAAAACTTGCAATATTAAAATCAGGACACTTGAAAACCGGACCTTCAACGTTTGTCTGGACAAAGACTCCCGCAGGACTTTTACCAAGGTTCAGAGGTTAGAAATGGCGGCAGTCATCTTTCCAAATGTGAACACTGGAAACGAATTGGGTTGACGAGGCACAGGGAAAATTGCTAGAGAACCATGTCAGTGTTTTCCAGATGCATGTTTCAAAGTCAAGTTTGTTTTTCCACTTTTTTTTTGCAGCATTGAAATTTCCCCTTGCCTGGATCCTGGTCACTGCCTTCCCAAGACCAAAACCAAGTCCAAGTTCAGTCTGGAGGAGGAGAAAGGGGCGAGTTTCAACATGAACCTGACCAAGGGACTACCTCTGCCAATTAACACATTCGCCGGCGTCGTCCAGTGATCCGATCGGAAGCAGAAAGGGGTCGTTATAGGAACGCTCATCCGGAAATGGGAACTGCCAAATGATTTGAGCGCCATCTCACCTTGCAACCCTAACATGACAGGAGTGCACAGCTGCTGTGTATCACATTGGATTACTCTACTTTCAGAACGCTGCGTTTACCAAGAGACGTTACCTTGTTCTGTGAGGAGCAGTGCAATATCCAGGAGTTAAATTTGTCCGATTAGTGGTGTCTTGAGCGTGTAATTCTAACTATACTAATCACTGTAATCTCCAGATTGTTTGTATGTTTGTAAAACTTCGCTTTTTGTAACTAAAATTAAGTGATCACAGAGGCGTTCTTTATTAATAGTGCAATGATGGGACTGTATGAAGTGCTGTCCCTTCTCCATACCCACTAAAAGTGATGTCACTGAGGCTGTCATGGGAGTTGGTTAAGTCTTCAAGGTTTTAATGACAATTATCACAAAGTGTGCTTATGTCCCATCTGCTGCCCACATGGTGGCCTGAGATGGGAGAAAGACAGAGCACCATGACTAACGGAGGCAGTTTAGCCAGAATGTATTCCTATGGAGCTTAAAGCCAAGCAGACACCTTAAGCACCCACCGTCTGCCATGTGTAAGAGTAAAGTAAATTTATGCACATTTAACTACTATGGTTAGTTAATTTCATTGTGTATTTTCTACATTTACATGTGGAATTAATGCTGAATCTCTGCATGTTGCAATTAAAATACGTTGCCTTGATCCTGGCACACCAGGGGATCTGTGACACTGGACCCAACTTACCTGTGGTCAGTGGACCTTCTACTACACAAATAAACAAAGTGAAAAGTGAGATTTTCCGGTTCATTGGCAAGCAAAACTTGTCACCACCAAAACCTGAATGTCTCCTTTCAGCAATAAAATCCCTAAGATCAAGAAATGTTGACACATGCAATCCAACACACAACTCAATTTTACTGTACATTTGAAGTGATTTAATATGTAGGAGACAGGGCGTGGCCAAAACCCAGGAACAACGACAGCTTCTGATAAAGGAGGAAGCTATGCAGATTTAATTTCATATACTGTGCCACTATTTATTTTCCCTTAAAATATTTTTACTGCATTATTTTACCATCACATGTAATAATCTTACCAAGAGTCTATGAAAAATGTCAAAAATTAACTGTAATTTTAAAAGAAATCAAATTTGTGAAATGCAGCATTTAAAAAGCTAAATAATCCTACAAGGATATGAATGAACATAACATGGTTACATCATTTTAAGATAATCATATACCAGAGTAAAACACTGACCCTCACATCAAACGAATATAGTTTACAAAGGGACCCAATGTCTTTGAAATGCCTGTGAAACACAATTTTTGAGAATTACTTCATTCAGAACCATCTATTAATATACCACGTCATTGAGTGAGCTTCAGCATATTAGCAGTGTGCCACCAGTCAGATTAAATGAGAACGCAGTATACTGGGTAGTCTGGTGTTCAATTTGCATATCAAATTTAAATATAAAAATAACTTTGCTTTGGTTAATATATTCATGGTGCATTTGCAATGTACGATATTTATATTAAACTACGCAGACGAACAACACACACAGCTGATAAATTCAGTGTAAAAAGTACACAGGAGAACAGACTACAGCAAACTTAAGAAAGCCGGTTGATACAATGTCAGATATCAACATCTAACGTTATTATTTTCAAAACAAAATTTCTTCTTAGTTTATTACTAAACAATTTCCCATGTGTAGTTAAAGCCAGTTGCCGTTTTCGTTTAAAGACAGGCAGGGTCTTATTTTAATTTGAAGCACCATAACAATTATCTATTGTTGAATTAGTAAACAAACCATTTCCAGCTAAAAACGCTGAGGAGAGTGTGGTTAGGCGTGACATTTTTAGACCACGTGATACGGATTCGGCGTACCCAGCGTTCACCTGCGTTTACCTGTCGAACATGCAGTGGGCATCCTTGCACTTAGATGGCGCCCCAACAGTCCTAACTACAATCTATAATTCCGCCCCGACATATCAGAGAAAATACTTAGGTGCGTGCGTGATAATTCAATTCTACTAAACGACGTATGTAGAAAGGGTCCAGAAGTTACTGAAAGTTTAGCTGAAAGTCAATTTGGAATACGATGACATCACTATGTTAGTTGCTCCTTTTTTGGTCATTTTTGTGGCGGTAAGTGAGTTCTGAACGTTACAATATTTGCGGTATATGACGTGTCAAATATTAGTTTAAAACAGGTGCACTGCAAGCAAATTATACGAGCGTATAATTATCGTGACTATGTCACGATTTTTATTTTATTTTCTCTATAAAAGTTGTTGGCGACTAGCTTGTTACGTGTTTAGGATTACCTCTGTAAATTAAAAAATGTAGTTGAACCAGACACGTTTTTTTGGCTTTTCGTCTTTCTTTATGATTAATTTCAGTTAAATGTTGGTCCATTCGTTCGGGTATCAGACACGCTTTCTTTATCTTTATTCATATAAATCACATTTTAAGGGATATAATTTGATGACATTGACGTAAACGGCTAACGCTGTTAAGGTGCAAGAAGGAGACAGCTGCTGTTTACTGCTGATTTGTGTACCTCGCAAACACGTTTAGGAACTGATGTGTTAACTCCGCAATTGTTTTAGTTTCATATTTCGTTTTTTTTTTTTTTTTTTTTTTTAATTAACGTATTCACGGAGCTTTCTTTCACAGGGGGACTAAGAGGCCAATATGAAGAGAAGCAAGCTGTGGGACGTAAGTGGGGCGGTAGTTATCGCGAGTGTATTCCACTTCATACACTCCTGCGCCTCGGGATGTCTGCTCCCCTTCCTGACCTTGTACCTCCGCCACCTGGGCCTCACCGCCTCCATGACCGGCATCGTCATGGGCGCCAAGCGCCTGATCGCCCTGGTCTGGAGTCCTGTCTCTGCCTCGCTGGCCAAGCGTTACAACAGGCGTCGTTTGGTTATAATGGGGTCGTTGCTGTGCTCGTTGGGAGCTAGTCTGTGTCTCCTGCTCATTCCACCCACTGACACAGAGGCTCAGAGTAGGAGCTGCAACGAAAGCCGCTCCAGAGTTAGTGTGAATGCTAATTCAGTTCAGGGCTTAAGTGACCTGAGAAACCTCTCTGCTACTCTGGGCACCGTCACGGTGCAGCCTTCCCATCCTCTAGAATACACCAATTCTTCAGTCCACAGGCTCAGAAAAACCACTGCTGTTCCTTTGACGTGGGGCCAAGCTGCACCCTCCACATCTCAACAGCATGAGACCAATCATGGGGTTTCTCTGGCAAAAGCAGATGTTGTGCCAGTGTCCAAGGGCAGCTCTGTAAGAGGAAGTGCGGTCTCAGGCGGGGACAGGTCGGGGATTTTGATCTCAGAGAGGAAGATCAGGTCACTGCTAAGCCTGTCAGAGGGTGAGCAGGAGACAGTCATGGGCTATGAGTTTCTTGGCAGCCTCAAGGTAATGGACGTCCAGCATCAGATCTTTTTCCTGGTTCTAATCGTGGTTATGGTGTGGGAAGTCCTGGCTGTCCCGCTGGAGTGCACAGCCGACGATGGGCTGTTTGAGTACTTGGACTTTGTGGACGCTACTGACCGACACGGGAAGGCCAGGGGGTGGTCTCTCCTGGGGGCAGCATTTGGGGTGTGTGGAGCAGGGCTCCTCGTGGGAAGCCTGGAGTGCTTCGTCAGCGTGCCCAAGAGCGCCTTCCACTTCTACTGCTATGCCGCTTTCATGGCCTTCGCCCTGCCGGCAGCCGCCTTCCTGCCCCTGTACGTGAACAAGAAACGGGAGCGTTACAACAGGGCCCTGAAAGCCCTGCAGCTGGTGCAGAGGGACCCAAGAGCACTCCTCTGCGCCGTGACGGCCTTTGTGGTTGGGGCCGCCACCTCCGCAGTAGATGACTTCCTGCTGTGGCAGATGCAGGACCACGGGAGCAGCGAGTTGCACATGGGCATGGCCCTGGGTCTGGCACTGCTGTCACGAGCGGCGTTCGGCCCAGTGAGTTGGAGGGTCGCGAAGCTCCTGAACCATGGTTCTGTGCTGCTGGTGGGCACGATGGGTCTGGCCTTCCAGTGCCTCTACTACTCCTTCCTCTGGTCGCCCTGGTCTGCTCTGCCCGTCCAGATGCTGAGTGCCCTCAGCGGCGGTGCCCTCTGGTGGGCGGTGGGCAAGCAGTGTGAGGACATCGCAACGCCTGGCATGGAGAGGTGCATCCACAGTGTGTTCCACTCCCTCTCCCTGAACCTCGGAGCCGGCCTGGCCAGCGTGGCAGGCGGTTTTGTGGTTCAGCGGTTTGGATCGGCAGTACTCTTCAGAGGGGCAGCGGCGACTCTTCTGCTCTGGTCCGTCTGCCTCCTGGCATTCCATTCCAGGATCCCGCATCAGAGGAGAGTCAACTACTCCCGGCTCCTGGTGGCCGATGGCAGCGAGGTCAGCGAGTCCGAATCGGATCAGGAGAAAGACTGGCTCGAGAAAGCAATGGAAGATGACAAGAGCAATAACAACTGGTGAATTTCTGCGGAATGACCGTGAAGCAAGCCACCATCCTGACTCGTGTCCATATTTCTGTGTGAAAAGATGCCACACCAAAAATGACACTGGCACAATTGGTGTTGGTAACCTACTCAAGGGTATAGCGGCCCCATGTTGGATTTGAAGCGGAATCCACTTGGTGATCTTTCCAACACTTTAAACACTGCTTTTTTGTTAGGGAAGCTGTGTACAGAGGACACCGTCTGATAACAAGGCAGTTTTTTTTTTTTTTTGTATTTGTTTCCCCTTACCAATGCTGCTTTTTAAAATCGCCTCTAATTCTCTGCAACCCGTTTGTGCAAAGCCCATTGATTGGCCTTTAATTCTTTGAGTAAACGCGTTGCACATGTAGAGTGCTGATAATTTATCACTGCCCATGTGGCACATTTATGAGGTATTTGCATGAGTTATCAGAAGAGTTTTGGATGGTAAATAATGTGGCAACGGTCAATGTGCAGCCATAAACCTTGTGAACGTCCTGTAGCGGTTCTGTTTACAGCCACAACCCTGTGAATATTCTTTAGTGGTTCTGTTTACAGCCACAACCCTGTGAATATTCTTTAGTGGTTCTGCTTACAGCCACAACCCTGTGAATGTCCTGTACCGACCAGCTCTGCTTACAGCCAAAAGTGCCAGTCAGACGGCACTGCTGTTGTCAGGGCTTTCTTGCTGTGTGTCAGTGGTGTTTTTGAAGCGGCAGATTTCTATATTGCATAGCATCTGTAATGTGGACTTAGAAACCATAATTCAACAATGCTCCACCCTAGCCATTTCTGGCAATGGATTGGCTTATTGATAAAAATGTTTTCTTTTTTCTTTTGCCAAAGTTTATATATATATTTATTTGAAGAGGGCCTACGTAATACTAAGTTTTCCATGGACAGCGTAGAACGGGGGAAGTGCAAATATCTAAGCGTGCCAAACCTGTATTTCAAATCTGGTCTGCCGAACGTGTTCCAGACAAAGTGCATTACTGTAACCTTCAGTCTATTAGCCTCAGCTACAACACTTAGTCATGCAGCTGTTGTGTGAAATCGTTTGGTGTTTCCGTGTTTGCATTGCTCAGTTAATGTTCTATAGACCTTCTTCTCTTTAAATATCCTGTATCAGTATTGTCTGATGGCATACAGTATATGTTGCCTGTGGGGGCAGAAATCTTAATATCATTGAATGGTATTTAATGGTTATCAATGGGAGTAGATGTTATAGTTGCTCTATTTGTGCTCTCTGTTTAACAACTTGTACATACAGATGTCTGTGGAGTTGTCTGTCTTCACTGTGTTCAGTTTCTGTTTTTGGCCATTAAAAACGTAACAGAGTATTTTTTTTTTCCACTTTCCTTGTGTTCTTAGTGGTCTATAATTTATTTTCAGTTTTCATGTTTGTTTAATTTATAAGGGGAACCACACAAACATATACCGACACCGTTAAGGTGTGTTTTTTGTATAGTGAAGTCTCGTTTTCCCGCCTTCTCTTCTGCTAAGGAAAAAACCACATGGGGTGCGCAAGAGGAAGAACAAGATTTTCTGCCAGCTCTGGGTAGTCTCTGTGGTGGTGGTGTTCTGAAACTCTCTGGATGGCTTTCTTCGGAGCCGTCAGGGCCGATTATAAGAAAACTAATTTTTATCATATAATAATTGTACTCATATTTAGAAGGAACTAATTAATTTGCAGTTAATTAAAAGGTTTTACATGACAACACCCAGTACAATTTTGTTGTGAAATGGTTCTTTATGGGGAAAATATATTAAAACCAACGTTTTTGCAGTGTCACATCCTTCTCACAAGGTGGCGCCCTTATGTAACGTCTAGTTTGCTCATCGTTCTCTGGTGAAAAGGAGAAAGGCGCATTTACCTTCCATAGCCACTGCCTAGAAGATGGTTAAACAGATGTTCACATCTGCTTTCGCGTTAGCTTTGTGCTGATATTTCTTCTACTTGTCTGTGGGTTTAGCTGTACCAGGAGACCAAGCCTGTAAAATAACTCCATGTGGCAAGAAGTTTAAAAAGCAGGTTTTTTTTATGTTTTGCTGTTTGGTTTTAACTGGTCAACCGAAGAAATGGACAAAGACCGAAGATCATCAAAGCAATACGGGTCTTTGGAATGCAGAAAAGGCGGCGCAGAAGCGACCAGTACAGGTATCGTGTTTAATGCATATAATAAGAAAAATAAATACATTTTAAAACGAAGATGGTAAAACATGTTTTAAGGGCAGTTGTCTGTCTCGAGAAAAATTACACTAAACCTTGTCTATTAAGTAGCGAGCTGATTTTCAGCGCTGCTTGTACTACACTAATCATTAAAGGGCAGTTTTATCGTCTGACCGGGCAGTGTATGTAACGCGGCTTTATTTGTGTCTACCATCGAGTGGACATGATGCGTATCGTTGTTATTAACACTGCCGACGTTTCGTCAATTGTAGGTTAACTTTAAATGCAGGTCCCTGAAAAGGAAGAAAGGAATCTACCACATGGAATGTACATGAGCTCGTTGAAGGTGGCGTTGTGGAGGCAACCTGAAATGTCCAGGGAAAGGATATACATTTGAAGAATTTACGTGTTAATTTTTGGAAATTCAGTATGAAACTTTAAATATAGTTGGAAGATGCATGTTTTAAGAGTTTTGTTTTCTGGAGTCAGTATAAGTTAGTTCCTCGTGATTGTCCCCACAAACAAAGACCACTAAAATTCACAATATTACCTTATTGCCGACTTTATTTGTGCAATAAAAAAACAAGTGTGGCTGTTTCTAATTTAGAATTTAGCTTGTTTATTCAATGTCGCGTGCGAAAGTCTAAAGGGTTCAAATGAGTGATAGAAGTCGGAACTCCGTGTTCGGAACAATTTCAATCTATATTGTGCGCTATTTTGTGCGCCATATCGCGCACAATTTTCATGGAAGGAATCCCTAATTGCTCGTGGAGCTCATAGGGGAAAGCAGAGGAAAATGTGCCGTGTTGTTTCCAAGACAACACGAGTAATATATCTCTCGGTGAATATGCCCTTCAAAACATTACAGTTTTTTGTTCATATGGTATTTTCTTATTTTTATTTTGCAATTTTACATGAACCGGTTACAACACAGGTTACATTATATCAATATTACTCGAATTATCAGTTCGACTCAAAGCCGCACTCAAGGGTTGTTTACGAGCATGTCGAATCTATGCAAATATAATGCACCTACATTTTTTAAGTGCTAATATTACGTCGAAGTTAAAGTTTATGTAATAGCCCCTGGTGGTTTTAAAAGTTTAGCATCTTGGAGAGTGACGTCACTTTATCTCCCGGTGTGTTTATGTGATGATGACGCTTGGAAGGTCCATGGAACTGGCAGAATGAATGAATGAATCTGCAGGGCCCGGCTGGAATGTGACATTTGCTCTTATCAAGACATTCTTACCTAATAAGGCTGTTTCGTGGTGTCGACCATAGCTTCTGTTAACTTCTGTTGGCCAGCCGTAGGTGTGGACGGCACACCACAATTAACATGTAGTTGTTAAGTCTGACTTCCATGTTTTATTTGTGGGAAGAGTATCTGTATCCCAATGGGTTAAGGTTTTTCTTCTTAAGCGCATGGAGAGTGTATTGAGACAAAGAATTTCTCAAAAATGCCCTGAACCAAATTCGAATCAAAAATTATTTGCAGTTTTGAGAAGTTTCTTTCTCACAAATAACCTCAGTATATACTCACAGTATATACCAAGTCAGTGTATGTCTAAATCCAGTTATGTTAATTTGCACAGGTGGTGTAGTGGCTACAAACTAGACTGGTGACCGGAAGGCTGCAGGTTTGAATCCTTTATTAGCTGTTATATCCTGTATAAAGCTGTAGAAATGGGTAACACTGTAATACATGGAAGTTTCGTTGAAACAGTAACTGCCTGCAGATGCAGTAAATTAACATGTCATTACTGGCTGGCAGTCTGCAGGAGTGTGAAACTGGAAGAAAGCACAACACATTTGGTCCTATATCGGTTTTGATCCGCCCTTCTTGGAGCAAACATGAGAAAACGTCTGAATTCGCAGGCATCATCTCTGAAAATAATGGTTGGGGGGTGTTTGACAGGGGAGGGGGTGGACCTTTCAATTAAATCTGAGCGCTGGGGCCAGTGAATGATCGATACAACAGCAAAGAAAAGAATCTGGGGGCCAAAAGAGGATAGCCGGGGGAGGAGTAAGACAGGGTCTAAGGACTGATGAAAGAAAAGAATTACTGTGTTCTTCTATTATCACTCAATGATTTGCCAGACACTTGTTCAGAAAAACTTCAGATTTTACCTATTTATAGAGCCGGCATAGAAACACTATGGTCAGAGGCCCTAACTGCTACACAGAATACACCACTGGCCTATATGTACTGAAGGTTTTTTCTGATGCGCAGCTCTCTGCAGTTGATCTTCAATCAATCAATTTTATTTTTATACAGCGCTTTTCACATGTTGCCATGTCACAAAGACGCTTTACATACAGAATGATACAGTATGTCCCAGGCCTGACCCCCCAAAAGCATGCCAGTGGCAACAGTGGCAAGGAAAAACTCCCTAGGCTGG
>JAOYSI010006696.1:0-12649 GCA_025775065.1 Hiodon alosoides | reverse complement strand
CTTTAAATATCGAGACTGTGTCCGATTCCCGCACAGATTTTGGGAGGCTATTCCATAGTAGTGGAGCTCTATGTGCATATGCTCGTCCTCCCGATTTAGATTTGGATTCAAGAGAGTACCTACGTTAAGTGTTTCTGTTTCACAACAAACGAGATTCCTCGACGACTGGGATTAAAGGAAGACACAAACATACATAATGTACTGGGTGGAATTCACCAAATCAGTGAGTGAATACAATTCGAATTCAAACTAATTACTAAAAACGAACTACTTTAGCGAGTAATTAACCTAAGCCTCTGATACGACATTATCAAGAATTGCTGTAATGTTAATTCCAGTCAATAGCGCAGGCGTCAATGTAATCAACCAAAATAAGGATTAAACAACAAAAATGTTATTTTTAATTTACCGTTTTAGTGCACCTGTTGCTGTACGGTATATATAAGATTTCACTAATATTTTTTAGCAAGAGCAATTCTTTCTATATATTTTGTTTAAATAGTTTGAAAGAACATGGTTTAACAATACTGTAGTTCATTCTATTTTTCGAATATCAACGGCCAGCTTTCTGTACAAATTCAATCCGTGAGTGAACTTTGCTTTATAAACTATCCTCTGACTAACACAATACTGTATTTTTAATAGACGCCAAATAATAGGTTTCAGAGAACTTAAAAATTACCTTTACTCTTGTACAACAATAAGGACAATATCGAACAAACTCATGGGGCGATTTTGATAAATGCGTTTGTATTTGAGTTAGAATTTCATTAAACTCCCGTTTTTGAAATGTGAAAGTAACTACGGTACTCTGAAATCGTCAGAAATAATTTTATAAATCAATCAGTAGTTTTTAATACACTAACTACCATATAAAATACAAATCACATTTAATGAATGTGGTTGAAAATGGTGTCCCAACATTTGCGCCCTGATGTACGGATGTAGCTGGTTCTCGTGTAGTACTTATGTGAGACCTGGGTCGCTAAAGAAGCGTGTGTTTCTCTCGTGTGCGACAGAAATCTTTCCCTGTACGAAGTTGTCAGACGGAAGGTGCCTGTGCAGGTGTGACCAAGAACATGACAAGCACAAGCCCCCTGCTCGCCAAGTTCTGGGTACTGCAGCTGCTTAGCATTGCCCGTGCTGCGCCACCGTACTCCAATGGCTTCTTCTATCACGATTTTACGAATCGCAGCGGTAACGGAGAAAGTAGGTGCACTTACTGCTTCTTCCCTTCTGTCTTCCAAGAAAGAGTTTGCTCTCTTTCAGAAAAATGTACTCAACAGTAAGGCCAGGTGTTCTCTAACCAAGGACAGAAAAGTGTAAGCTTTGTCTGCTGTCTTGTGTCTTATCCGTGCTCTAGTTTACTTCAATGGGATGCGCCTTCACGTGGAGTCGGGTGTGTCGCCCATATACGCCAGGCTATGGAGCAACGTCACGCTGCCTTGCCGTTACTGGTACGACCCCGAGCTCAGCACTTCCCGTAGGACTCGGGTGAAATGGTCCTGGCTGCCGGCTGCTGGGGGCCGTGAAGCCAACGTGCTAGTGGTGTCTGGCTCCAGACAGCGCAGCCTGGGCAGGTTCCAGGGCCGAGTGCGTCTATGGCAGGAGTCCCCAGGGGAGGCCTCACTGCATATCGCCCCACTGCACGCAGAGGACGCAGGGTGCTACCGCTGCGTGGTGGTTGATGGGCTAGAGGACGAGAGTGCCACCGTGGAGCTGCAGTTAGAAGGTATGGTCTACACACTGTCACATCGTCGCACTTTTTAATACAGATTTCCTTCATTCATAATAAAATCCCAACAGGAGTGGTGTTCCCCTACCAACCTGCCAGCGGGCGCTATCGCCTAAATTTTCTGGAGGCAGGGCGGGCATGTGAGGAGCAGGGTGCGGCGCTAGCCACCTTCCCCCAGTTGTTTGCAGCTTGGGAGGAGGGGCTGGACTGGTGCAACGCGGGATGGCTGGCGGACGGCTCGGTGCAGTATCCCATCACTAGGCCCCGCCCTCATTGTGGGGGCGTCGGCTTGGCGGCCGGCGTGCGCAGCTATGGCATGCGGCACAAACATCTGGACCACTACGATGCCTTCTGTGTCTCCACCCCGCTGAAGGGTAAGAAAACTGCTGCTTGTGTGGCATAAGCTGTCCCTCAAGTTAGCATGTTAGCATTGCTTAGCATTTGCACTGCTTGCAATTTTGCATTTATACTTTATATTTTACATACTATTATATTTAGCAGTTATACCCACATAGTTATATTTCCATAATATCCATCTTCAATAGTGTTAAACTAACTGGGTAACTAGGTGAACTTGCTGTTCACAGGGCTGTTTTTGATTTTGGGAGATCCCCATTACTCTTTACTTCCCTAGGGCGAGTGTACTTTCTGCAGGGCTCCCACGGGCTCAACTTCACACAGGCGGTGCACGCATGCATGGAGGATGGGGCTGAGATCGCTAAAGTGGGCCAGCTGTACGCCGCCTGGAGGTTTGCGGGCCTTGACTGCTGTGATGCGGGGTGGATCGCCGATGGGAGTCTGCGCTACCCCATAGCAAAGCCCCGCCCCAACTGCGGCCCCCTGGAGCCAGGGATGCGGAACTTGGGCTTCCCTGCCCCCAGCCACAAGCACAGAGTGTTCTGCTACCACGCCCTCTGAACCTGGTCCTCCTCTTCCTCCTCCTCTCCATCACTGATAATGAGTGTGTTACCTGGTGCTGTAGCACGTGTTAGACCATATGGAAAAAACCTTGGTTAAAAGAACTGGAACACACGTTGAGATAACTGATCTCTATGTCCTTCCGTCTTGTTGGGTTCGAGGTCTGAAAGCAAAATGTTTAGTGTACACAGATGTGGCTGGAGTCGTGAGGCAAGAGTCTGAGTTACAGATGAGGCTGGAGTCTGAGTTGTAGATGAGGCAGGAGTCATGAGTTGCAGATTAGCAGTATTGATTTTGACACACACATCACTGGGGGCTTCACACGTTTCCCTCTCAGTTAGTGTGTGGGACAGAACTGTGAAATTATTGTAATTAAGTAATGTAAATGATCTCGTGGTCCAGTGGTAGGAGTATCCACTCCTCCCACCTCTCTTTCCTCTCACCTTGGTTGCTGCAGTGCAGTTTATCAGCTCCACCAAGGATGATGAGGGAGAGGGCCTTCCTCCCTCGCCTGGCATTAGGTTATCATGGAGAAACCCCGCCCAACAGGCTGGGAAATCCTCTACAGCTATAGAGAGAGACACACACACAGACACACACAGAAACACAGCTTCTTCCGCCGTCTTGGTTCTCCTCTCTCAGGCGGGGATGGAATGTCACTATCTGCAGCACAGCCTTTGGAATACAGAGACAGATAAGAGAAAAGACACACAGAAACACTCACACACACAGAGCTCTGTTCTGCTTTCTGTCCCCCCTCTTAAAGAGAAACATTATTAGTGCATGACTGACTTGGCTGTTTTCTATTAATTAATAAGCATGCAATCAAATATATAAACGTGATCAGTAAAAAGAAATTAAATAATAAATGTAATAGTAAGAATTAAGAATGAACAAAAATTAATAATAAAGAATGTAAAATGCAATTCTTCAGCCCCCCCCCCCATAGTTCCTGTACATTCTTTACCTTGTGTATCATACACCTGTTCATATGATTCTTACTGTCATGAGAGTTTTTAAAAAGTGTTTTATTAGAGCAGGCTGTAGCAGTTCACAGATTGTGATGGCCCAGTTTGTGGCCTGTGGCTGGCCTCTGCAGAGCGGCAGGGGAAGACAAGAAAAGTTGACACGGAAACCTGGCAGTTTTTTCAGCATAAAAGTAATACATAGTTTTTAACCACCTTTCATATCAGCAATCGTTTAACTACAGCTTCCATACATCACGCACTGTGGCATCGAGGTGCTGAGGCACAGGGGCAGTGGACCACGCTGCGGCACTGAGGCACTCTGAAGCACCGGGGCACTGGTCCAGACCAAGGCAGTAATGTTAGTGGGACCTGTGATATGGACCACAGGCAGGTTGTCAATACGAAGGGAGAATGTGTTTATCCTGGTGGGTGTTGGTGTGTGAATTAGTGTGTGCCTACCCCGACACGCCCCCTTCTCAAAGAAAAGCAGTGTTAGCAAAAGGCACTGACTCGGCTGTTTTTAAAACACCATTTTCGTCTGAACAGAAGCTAATTGTGAAGCCCACTCCCCACATGCCTAGAGAGCAATGAGACCGTGCTGAACCAGAGCCTACAGGGGGCTGGGATTGTTTGGATGGGGTCATGCTCTGACATCTGATTCCAGATCCACTCGGAGGTATGAACAGTTGGCCCGTTGTCTGAAACAAGGCTTTTTTGCAAGCTTGCAACGAGTCCTTTGGGGAGGGGGGAATCCAGTGAACCGTCTTGCCACATTCAGTCTCTATCCCAGCAACGCTACTTTCAATCCGTTTAATCTCAGACAGCTGTTAAACTGTCACGCATTCTGGGTTACACAACTACAACATTTTTTACAACAGAACTTAAAAATGTTGGCTGTTTAATTTATTCGTTTTCAATTAATCCAGAAATATTTTTGTTAGTCAATCCCTCACCTGAAAATGTTGGCACTTCTTCTATTGACGACTAGGGGGCTCACGGTGCCCGTTTTGATAATAATTGGAACAGACTAGAGCAAATACTTGCCTTCCTTAGCATTGACATTGCTAACATAGTCGTTATCGGACGGGGCCTAATGCCCAGTTTGGTGCTCCTATTGGTTTAAAACACACGTTTATCTAACCAATATTTAATTGACGGTCACCGTTTCTCGAATACGGTAGACTGCGTTGGAGTAGTATGCTGTCAAGAGAGAAGTTAGCCATCAAACAACAAGAAAGTCATTTACTTTGTAAGTAGAACATTTTTAAAGTTAAACGATATGGTTTTCTTTTATTAGTGCTGTATTCGATTTTTACATGGAACCGAGAGACGTGGGCACTTCTACAGTATGTTATTTAAATAACACTTAGATATATGGTTGTTTAAACAACGAAGATATCTAAAGTGAGAAGTTTATCTTTCTCTATCAAACTAAAAAATTAGGTTTGCTGGCAAGCAGTGAACGGAACGATACCTGAAATCGAATATACAGCGGACTGGTCATTGGGGTAATAATAATAATAATAACAATAATTAATAATAATAATTTGAACTTGTTTTATTATCTCTCGTTTAAATGGCTACAACTTTCCGATTATGCCGTGGCTAGTCATTTATCGACTTTAGTCGGGATTGACTGCTGCGATACATTGACCTTTCCTCTAGTTAAAGATGCGGCTTGCTGGCTACAAGGGTGTCTGCTGTGTACTATACTGTACTATAGACTCCCCGCGGGCAAGCGGGTTAGGATTAGTTGCGTGTGATAGTGAGCGATAACTGGGATAAAGCGAATTAACTGCTACAACATAAGAATGGGCCAGGTATATTGAAAAAAACCTTCCATGGGTCACCAGAAGTGGATCTCTGGATGGCGGTACTGAGACAAGACGAAAAAATAGCGGTAGGGGCACGCGCACGGGTGTTGACCTTCACGGAGATGTATTGTACAGTTACCCGAAATGCATCAGAAAACTTCCAGTGTTAATTTTAGTCATTTAGTTCATTTTAGAAGTGTTTATTCTAAACACTGCACGTATTTGTGACTACTTCTTGACCGAGCGATCGGTTGCGTCATGCGCTTCACGTCCAGAGCGTACTTTTGTTAAATTAAACATAGGTTGACTTGCTGTCGACGTTTTTTGGGGGAGAAACAGTCTATAACTACCCGAAGTTTCTGGGCTGCTTGTAGAATGAGGAACTTATCGCCACACAAAAGTTATGAGTACGGTAAATTTGTTAAAAAATTAAAGAATATAAGAAACAACACGCTCTTGATATGTCGGTATATTTTGGCTTAGGAAACCCAAAGCTGCGCTAAATATTTTTCCTTTTTTGACTACAAAGTAACGTGTACACATAGTACACCAATGCTTTAAACTAATCTAAAAATAACATTATCTAGACTGAAAGATTTATTATCTTCAGCTACCCAATTATTGCATTATAGCAGTACTCCCTGTAATCACACCTCTCGGTGCCCTCGTAGGAGGGACTGGCGTTTTTCCAGTCTTGACATCTGACACCTGCTTAGGTGCTGTCCTGTTCTGTCTACCTTCTCCAAGCCCTGTATAGTTTCCTGACTTTCCTGAACTTTCTCCCATTCCAAGCTTCTGTTTTGTTTACTACTGTCATTGAAAGTGCTGGTGTCCCTAAAGCCAAATCTGTGTTAACTACAGGGCCTTCTTGCGAGCATTGCTGGTAAGGTTTCCCCTTGTCCATCAGTACACATTTCATTCAGACTCTTTGTCTTATCTGGGACCTCACACAGGGGACAGCTAAAGATTATATGTATGTGGAATTTGCTAGGAGACCCTCTTTGCACACTTAAGTCTCTTGTGTCACTTGGTCCTCAGTTTGACAGTACCCTTCCCATTACCTTATACCAGAATGTATTCCTGCTCTCTCTTGTCATACACGGCACTCCCACTCTATCCTGACCCACCCCGTCCCTTCACTTTGTGTGTGGGATGCTTTGAGTTGCCAGACTAACCAGCCACTGTTTTTTGTACTACGTCCTGTGCCTCTGTACCTGCTGAGTATCTCTCCCTCCCACCAGCTGTGTTGTCGTGGTATCTGCATTCACCGAATCCTTGTTTATTTAGGGAAGTGTTAGAATTGCCGTCCTAGCCGAAGTGGACAGCTGCTGCCTGGAACTTTATTTTTGGGCTTTACAGATATTAGCCAATCACAGTGGGGTAAACGCTGCACTGTGTCATGTTCATGTCAATATGATGTTAGGGACACAGCCTATCACCAAAGCAGTGGAGTCAAATAAAACCGTTTACATTTCACCAAATCATTTTTTAACCTCACACTTCTATCTGCAGAATCTTTGCTTGTGGTTTGTGTATAACTGAGCTGGACTGACCGAATTAAACAAATACACTCTCAATGGGAGATTCTGAATGGACTGATAAATTGCATTCATTCGCGTTTCTGTTTCCAGGCCAATGTGGAACATCTATAGGATCATTGAATTTGTCTGAAAGCGGAGGCTCTGTAGCATGGCATGCGTTAAAGTGGAGGTTCTGTAGTGCGCTCGTGAAAGCGGTGGACAGAGGGCCTTGGGTATTCTGGTTTTGTGTGAGTTACCCTTGAGTTTATTCTTCTGAGATAGTTGAGTTGCAAAAATAGTTAGGTTATCTAAGATCCATTGATTAGTGCTTCATTACTGTCTAGCTCTTCCTTTCAGTCAAACTCGCGGATGTCACTGGTGTAGATGTGTGGCTGCTGGGTTGTCTTTGCAACGGCAGAAACAGGAAACACTGCGGAGCCAAAATGGAGGGTTCAGACCCCTGTCTAAAGTTGTGGTGTCATTCATGGTCTTCAGTTACCCCGGCCACATGGATTTATAGGTTCCGTCATTCTTTAGGGTGTCTTACAGGCCTGGATGTGTCAGTTTATGTGGCCTTTTATCGTCTATAACTCCTGCCCTTAAATCTGCCTCCTGTCAGTTTCAGTCTTTCAACGCCTTGGAGGAGAATATGAGTTATTTTGGGGATGTGCAGAGCTCAGCACCCAGCCTCTGGGGCACGCCTGAGCTGGGACCCTCTGTTGTCCTCCTGGGGCAGTGAGCTGGAACCAACTCCAACAACCGCCTGTGTGAGTGGAGTGATCTCCACCTTTCCAAAAGCAATGTGTTTAAAAGGGTATCTTTTTTGGTCGTTTGTATTGTCCTTGCTCAGTTAGTCAGGGCACTGATCGAGTCCTGTAATTCAGGTTCACAGCTACCAAACTGGTGCACGATTGGCTTTGCTGTCTCAGAGCTATGTCACACAAACAGGTCAGTTCAAACCAGTCTCTGGGGGACTGGAGCCAGCATCTATTTTAAAATGGAACATTATTTTTGTCATTAGGTGTGACTAGGGTCACTGTCTGTCATTAGAAGTATTTTAAGGCAGAAGAAGGTGTGTTCCTTGCTGCTTTAGGTGGTGTTAAGATTTGAGGGTAGTTTCTTTTTAAATTCATTTGAAATTTAATTCATCCTCAATCCTTTATAATGTTTTTTACTAATGCATCTTGGCATTTCACTACAAACCCCTCCACCACACCGGGGTTTAGTGTGAGGAAGTGCAATTAGTCTCCTCCAATCTAGTCGTCTTCCAGCCACCCGGCCTGCAGGTGGCCCGGAAGCCATCAGGAAGTTCTTGTTAGCGACGAGCTGAGAGAAGCTCTGCCGATTTCACCCACCTCAGTCTGGAAAGTGCTCTGCTAAATGAGTCTAAATTGGATTCATAACCTACTGGCCACGTAACCGTCTGGCTACCAAAAAGTAGCCGTTTGTCAAAGATGTCTGGGAGACATGGATTCCCATTATGTCTTCGGGCTGACCATCGGACATCAACATTCCCTTTCAGGTTTGTGTTTTTTTTTTCCTTCTATCTTCAGACTGTGGGCTTCAAAGTGAGGGAGAGGAATGAATCCTGAAAGCCACTCCAGGATCATGCTTGCGTAAAACCATCTTGGTGTGGGACAGTCTGAGGCAGACGGACAGGGATGATGTGATGTCAGAGCTTGTCAACTCCGGCGACTGCCAGTGCTCTCAAGCCAGGTTTTTCTTGGGCTGCGAGGAGGATGAGATTGAGTGCACGGACGACGACGAAATGAAGACGGACCAGGAGGAGTTTGAGGACTGTTATGGATCAGACTCGGTAAACTGAGAACTACAGGAGAGGGCTGGCGAGAGGGGCAGGGCCTGGGGAAGGAGAGGGTTGGCAAGGGGAGTGGGGCCCGGGGGAGGAGAGGACTAGAGAGGGGGGTGCTGGGGGAGAAGAGGATCGGACATAGGTGGAGCTGGGGGAGGAGTGGACTAGAGAGGGCTGTGCTGGGCGAGAAGAGGATTGGACAGAGGTGGAGCTGGGGGAGGAGTGGACTAGAGAGGGCTGTGCTGGGCGAGAAGAGGATTGGACAGAGGTGGAGAAAGTGGGGGGGGGGGGTACAAGAGAGGAGATTTGAGATTTGGATTTGGGGGGCTAACCCAGTCCGCAATGGCAGGTTTGTTCCAGCCTATGTAATGGAAATATAAAACATGCTGTTGTATGTTCTCTAAGTCTAGCCATCTTTAGTGGAGGTGGGTCTGAAACTTCACAAGAGCCGAAGGTTATAATGCATATGCTTATGAGAGATTCTGCCAGGTAAAAAAGGTTTCAGTTTGAGGGTGGATGGCTTTTAATTTCTACCTTCTCCTGCCCCTCCCAGCCCCCCGAGCGGCAGATCCTGGTGGGCATCTGCTCCATGATGAAGAAGTCCAAGTCCAAACCCATGATCCAGATCCTGGAGCGGCTCTGCAGGTTTGAGTACATCACAGTGGTGATCATCCCGGAGGATGTCATCCTGAACGAGCCTGTAAACCGCTGGCCCATCTGTGACTGTCTTATCTCTTTCCACTCCAAAGGTAGCGTAGAAATGTAATCTTCTTGGCCTATCTGTCCAGTACATAAATAGATACATATTACTGTGAGTTTGGACATTAACCAGGATATACTAAAATCTTGAGTAGTAAATAAATAAATAAAAACTATTATGTCTGTTAAATATGTAAAATATGTTAATTATCAAAATGACTCATGCTATAGAAAGGTATCTTGTGCATGCAGGCTTTCCACTGGACAAGGCTGTGAGTTACGCCAAGCTGAGAAAGCCGCTTCTCATCAACGACCTCAACATGCAGTATTTTATACAAGACAGGTAAGGTTTCGAGGAACTGCATGGCCCAGTCCACCAATACAGGACAGGTAAGGCTCTGGGGAACCGCATGGGCCAGGTGTTCCATATCCTGCAGTGTGACAGCTGTGTATGGATTTTCAGGAGAGAAGTGTACCGTATCCTGCAAGAAGAAGGCATCGACCTGCCGCGTTATGCTGTGTTGAACCGAGATCCAGACCAACCTGAGGGTGAGCGTAGTCGTGCACAGGGTTTTGCCATTCATGGGGTGAGGAAGATGAGGAAGATGTGGATCAGTTTAAGGAAATGGTCTTTGATAAGGTGAGGAAGATGAGGGTGGACACGTTCTTTTATAAGGTGAGGAAGATGTGTTGCCGGTAAAGATTAAAGGCCCTCAGTTTTATTTCGTTCAGAATAAACACAGGAACATTTTTATTTCTTGCTCATTTCCATCTGATGTTACCATACTTTAGGATGTTGTGCCATAAGGATGGTGTGTCGTCTTAGAGTGTAATCCAGCATGTGTGTCATCTCTGTGCGTAGCTCAGCGTGTGTCATCTCAGAGTCTAATCCAACATGTGTGTCATCTCTCTGCGTAGCTCAGCGCGTGTGTCATCTCTCTTTGCGTAGCCCAGCGTGTGTGTCATCTCTGATGACAGTGTGTGTCACTCAGAGTGTAACCTGGTGGAGGGAGAAGACCATGTGGAGGTGAACGGAGAGGTGTTCCAGAAGCCCTTTGTAGAGAAGCCCGTCTGTGCCGAGGACCACAACGTATACATCTACTACCCCACCTCGGCTGGGGGGGGCAGCCAGCGACTCTTTCGAAAGGTTTCACACTCTCACATACTGCGAGTACAGAACCGGGCAGACAGCGGATAGAGAGAACAGATTCAGGTCGACAGCGTGAACAGAACTGGGGACACGTTGAGAGTAGGAACGTTCACATTATGTACAGAACCAGACATAAAGTGCGTATAGCTGTGATGTTCACAGCGTGTACAGAATCAGACAGATGGTATAGACATGTTCACCATGTGAACAGAACCAGACAGAGGGTATAGACACGATCAAAGCATCTACAGAACAGTATAGACATATGTTTACAGCGTGTACAGAACCAGACAGACAGCGGGTAAAGACACGTTCAAAGCGTGTACAGAACCATACAGACAGCAGGTATAGACACCTTCACAGCATATACAGAACCAGAAAGTAGAGTATTGACACGTGTTCACAGTTTGTACAGAACTAGTGAGATGGTGGGTATAGACCCATGTTCACAATATGTGAAGAATGTGGAGCAGTCAGATTTTTAAGATTGTAAGCCTTGAGAGGCCAAATGAAACTCTTAGTGACTTAGTGATCTTCTGCTCTCTGAACCCTTACTAAACACAGAGGTCTGGCGCTCTTCAAAGGGGAAATCAATCTCTGATAGATGCTTTTAAAATACATTTAGAGAAAGAGTGCAGAATACTGGCACAGAACATTGCAGACATCAGTGCAACCCTGGCTGTTACTCCAACGAAGAACAGTGTCAGTGAGGTGCAAACCCCAGAGATGAGGCTCTGTCTCTCCCTCTGTCCGGCAGATTGGGAGCCGTAGCAGTGTGTATTCCCCAGAGAGCAGCGTGCGTAAGACGGGCTCCTATATCTATGAGGAGTTCATGCCCACAGACGGCACCGACGTGAAGGTACAGAGCTGGCATTACTCTTTTCCTGTGCTGATGCTGTACCTATGCTTCTAATAAATTAACCGTGTGTGGGTTTGGTGTGTGTAGGTGTACACAGTGGGCCCTGACTATGCCCATGCTGAGGCCCGCAAGTCTCCTGCTTTGGATGGGAAAGTGGAGAGAGACAGTGAGGGCAAAGAGATCCGCTACCCTGTGATGCTTACTGCTATGGAGAAGCTGGTGGCCCGCAAGGTGTGCCTGGCCTTCAAGGTGAGCCCTGTCCCTCACCTGGCCTTTCAACGTGAGCCCTGTCCCTCACCTGGCCTTTCAAGGTGAGCCCTGTCCGTCAACAGGGGATGTGAAACACAGTAGGACTCTCTGTGTACTAACCAGATCTTGTTTAAATTGATTTAGTATCCGTCACTATCCAAAAGCGAATCAGTCTCTTTTTTCAGCAAACGGTTTGTGGCTTTGACCTCCTTCGGGCAAATGGTCACTCCTTCGTCTGTGACGTCAATGGCTTCAGCTTTGTGAAGAACTCCATGAAGTACTACGATGACTGCGCCAAGATCCTGGGGTGGGTGGATGGCACCTGCTACAGTGATTGGCTAGTTGAGAACGCAGCCGCCTGAGTGACAGCCCTTGGGGCATTCCTTGCAGGAACATGGTGATGCGGGAGCTGGCTCCTCAGTTCCAGATCCCCTGGTCAATCCCAACCGAGGCCGAGGACATTCCCATCGTACCCACCACCTCTGGAACAATGTGGGTTTCTACTCCCTGCCGCTGATTGTGCGTCTCCTTTGGGAGGTGACTGGTTTGAAGCTGGATGTGAAGAGCCTTTTCCCTCTTGCAGGATGGAGCTACGCTGTGTCATTGCTGTAATCAGGCACGGGGATCGCACGCCCAAACAGAAGATGAAGATGGAAGTGAGGAACTCAATGTGAGCATGTAACTGTAGAGTCACGGAACCACCATATCTATGGCATGACACTAGGTCCGAGTGAATCTCTGCATTTCTGATTCTCTCTAGGTTCTTCGACCTGTTTGAAAAATATGGGGGTTACAAAACGGGGAAGCTGAAATTGAAGAAGCCCAAACAGTTACAGGTGAATGAGTGAGGTGAATTAGTGAATTAATTAAGTGTGTTAACATGATGCCTGCATGACATTTCTGTGTGTCAGTTCTTGAATGCTGAGT
>JAOYSI010006695.1:0-12650 GCA_025775065.1 Hiodon alosoides | reverse complement strand
GTGTGTGTGTGTGTGTGTGTGTGTGTGTGTGTGTGTGTGTGTGTGTGTGTGTGTGTGTGTGTGTGTGTGTGAGAAAGGGGGCCAAAGGATGATTGATAAAGGCTGATCGAATCAGTACAAAAGATAAAAAGTGTCGGGACGGGCACACGTAGAAATCATTCCTGAATGAGCAAAGTCAGCAGGTGTGTGGGTGAAGGTGTCAAGTGCCAAAGGGTTGGCTACTCCTGCATGGAACATCAGCGGTTCTGGAAATGCAGTGTGAGAACCACCACGCGACCAGGAGCGAGGCGAAACAGAGGCCTTGAGCCATGGAAATCAGCGCCCTGATGCCCTGAGGCCCGATCTGCCGCTTGCCCGTTCCCAGGCTGCAACCAGCAGGTGGGTGCGGCGCGCAGGCGTGTGGGTGCGGTGCACACATAAGCCGGTGTGCGGCTCTCTGTCCACCGCGCCGTCAGTAATCACCCCCTTCAAGCGCCACAGCCAGGTGATGGGAGGTGATGAAGCAGACATCAAGCCATCACCATGGGTACTGTCAGAAGGAGAAGGCGTGCCTCAGCGGGAATAAGCGGTTGGTGGAAGGACGAAAAATAAAATCTGTTCCACAGGTTGCTGTGCAGACTCTGGCCACCTGGCATGCACCATGTGCGGCCTCAAGAGCCCCATTGTCATGTGAAGGGCTGGGAGAGAGGTGGAGGTAGACCGTAGCGGTGATGTAGGATCTTAACCGCCTGGAATTTCAAACTATTAGATTTAAGTGTAGTGCTTTGAAAGGTTGAAGCTAGTTTTTTTGGTTTTCTTGCCTCACATTTACCCACACACTAAAAGAGGTATCTCCCAATATCCTCTACACCCAGGAGACTTACACCTTGAACCGCATCCAGCAGTAAGTACTGCCGGGGTGTTTAAAGAATCGCATGGAGCTTGTGATAGCAAGACATTCAAGATACTACAAGACTAGGTTTGGGATTTTCAAGTAAAACTCAGCAATGAGTGGTGTTGCTATGAATGAATGACACCACCCCCCCGAGGCAATTTTTGGAAGGCAATTGTCTGGGAGCAGAGAGGAGGCTCTGAGGGGAAGCTCCGAGATGAAAATTAATCCTCCTTGCGGTGTCTGCTCTCTCGCTCTCTCTCTCTCTCTCTCTCTCTCTCTCTCTCTCTCTCTCTCTCTCTCTCTCTCTCTCTCTCTCTCTCTCTCTCTCTGGGCAAAATCAGAGGCAGTGAAACGTCTGCATTCTGGAAGCCCAAGTGAGCAAATTAATTTGGCAGGAGTGACTGAGACTGAAAGATGCCAGTTAGTAATAATGAAATGATTGAAAAAACGATTCCAGCTGTTGACTGTGCAACGGAACGCACAAAAATACGCTCAGAATGTCAAAATCTTTTCCATAAATAATTCAGATGTCTATTTTAGATAATATTGTTTTTGGATTTTTTAAGATCTGCCTGGATAGTGACCCTGATAAATTAATTAAATCAGTTTGCTACTCTACTCACAGTGTTACAGATTACTTAAATTAGGGCAATTAGTAAACCCGCAGGTTGACGCAGCACTTAAATTCCATTTAGAATTTCCATAGAATTTTTTTTTTTTAAGAGTCGCGCAATGGGTAACGCATTTTGAGGAACGGGAATATTCTGCTGAGTCACCAAACGTGTAATCCTCGAGGAACAGGAAATACTGGCAGCGCTCTGATTGTGCAGTTTGAACAGAGAAACATTAAACTCACTGTGACAGCTGGAGTGTGCGCCCGCTTTGCACCGACAGAGCCCAAGACTGCATTTCATTTTGGGACCTGAGAATTCTCGGTGAGAAGTTCATACTGCTGTGCTCACATGTTCTGCATTTGGCAGTGTGGGAAATTTGCATACCCATTTACGGTGTTGAATTTTTTTATTTTTTTATTTTATTCCCCAATAAATCACCTGACTTTGATGTTATTGGCTTTACTTCATTAGTTCTGGCCCATTACACCCTCACAAGCAAGGACTCCTGAATTCATGCAAACGTTAAATCTCCTGCACATAATTAAAACCTCCAAGTGCCAGAAAGTGCCAAGAAGGAATCTGATAGAAGGTTTTAGTCTTTACTCTTTTTTTCGATAGGGTTGCAATAAACCAGCAAAGACGCGAAGGCAATCGCGGGGTTGTGCCATCGCCGCGGGAAGGAGCAGGGACAGACTCAGCGGACTGTTAATCATACCAGTGAGTTTGTTGTCTTTTCAACGGATATCATACCTTCTACTAAAGCCATCCGCGGACGATCATTTGCAGTTAACCAGTTTTCGCTTTCGGCAGACTGTTATGGCTTTTTTGGGGGCAACGCCTCTCCGTACTGTTTTCACTCTCGCCTTATGGATCGATTTGGGTACCCAGGCTCATCTGGTGAGGAATTGTAACCTTTCTGCTGGACTTCCTTCTCTTTCATTGCGACGTTCCCAAGACGTGGGCGTGCATTAGAAGGGATGCGTTGCTGAGCGACTCATTTCTGCAGCCATTTCTCTCCGATTCTCCTGGGACGGTTTGTATTCCGTCAGGCTGATAAACAGTAGGGTGCATCCTGTCCACGGGCCCTGCCCTGCTGATTAGTTCCTATTGTCTGACTAGGCACCTGTCGCAAAGGCTGTAATCAGAGAGACACCACAGAGGTAATATTTCAGCGTTAAACTGCCTGTTCAGAATCCATCGCCCTTAAAAAGGTATATAAAGGTTATGAACATCTTGAATTTGTTGTCCAGAGAAGCTAGACCATTTTTATTTATTTGTAAAAAAAAAAAAATATGCGTAGCCAGTAGATGCTTAGAGAACAGACCACAAGGTGATTTCCAGACCTGCCGTGGTTAGAGTACGGCTGCAGTGCTTTACAAATGATGGATGGTTATAAAGAGAAAAGTTTGCGCGCTAGAGGGGGGCGCTAGCAGCGAAGACGTCACGTCATCTTCTCGGCTCTGTTGGCCCGAACAAGTCTCTCTCCTGCAGCCGATATTGGGCGGCCCTCGTCTCTGCCTCAGGGGCAATGGCTGCGTAAGGGGCAAAGGGAGAAGACGGATATTTCAGAGTGAAACGCCCGCCTGACGAGAACGGGGGGAGCTGAAAATGAGGTGACGGAGTGAGTGATGAAGGACGTCCCCTCGCTCATCACCAAATGCAACCGAGCATGGGCCCCCGCGCGCACGCGCACAGGGGCCGCGGGCGCGCAGACATATATTTTGTCTTCCGATTGCTGGCATTCCTTTAACATCTCAAATTTAAATGACGCCTTACGCCAGCTTTGAACTTTAAAAAAAGGTCAATCGAACTTCTGGGAAATTTATCACGCTTCACTATGAGGGAGGTCCCGTGCCCGCGACTGAGAAGCTCTGCTGCCTCGCGGTTACGTTTGGTGATCTTTATTTTTGAATAGCTGTTTATAAATGTTTTATCCTTCTACCACTGCCTTTACCAGTGTAAAGGGCAGAACAAACAGAGGAATCCAAAAGAGCTGTGAATTCCCTCTCCCCGTGAAGCCTTTTAGGGGCCTCTGTTAATTAGTGTTCTGTGACTGTGCAGAATCTTCTCCTGCCGGCTGCCCTCTGATGCCGTGCATCGGAAACCATGAGACAATTTGATCGCAGCCATTCATAATGAAAACCGATTGACAGAGTCTGATTACATTGATTGACCGGACCTATTTTTTTCCCTGGCGGCCTGTAGGTTGTTATTATATAAAGGTCTCTACGCATTGATCACTCTCCCCACATTCACTGCTTTTGCGCCCGGCATCGAGTTGTCCTTCCGAGGAAAACAAAGGCCCCTGTACCTATGGAAACCAGTAATGTTTCCAAGGCACTGTGTTCAATTAGTTACTTTATTTTAACCCTCGAAAGACCTGAAGGTATTGTTTCCTTCC
The DNA here is from genome assembly GCA_025775065.1 of Hiodon alosoides. Lineage (NCBI taxonomy): Eukaryota > Metazoa > Chordata > Actinopteri > Hiodontiformes > Hiodontidae > Hiodon > Hiodon alosoides. The sequence continues at coordinate 8,761 of JAOYSI010006695.1, read as the reverse complement.
AATAAAAATCACGGCACTCAACGGCACACGAAACGGGTTAAAACAGGAACTCCACCGAAATAGGACTGTTGTATCATCTACGTCCACATGAGAACCCACCATTGGTTTTAGTACATTTCATCAAACATGGGCCTCATTAGACAACGCGATTACTTAAAAATGATCTCAAACCACTTTTGTGTGTTTTTCAGGGGAAATATAATCCTGAGAATAAACTTCCAAAGGGAGTATAGCACAAGTCAAAGCCGTTTTTTTCATGTCTGTCAACTAACCAAGTTTCTACATCTCCCCTAAAGACTCCCGCTGTCACTGAATACATAGCACACATTAGAAGCTTAGACAGGATAAGAAATTGTCCTTATTCCTTGTGACAAATTACCTTATCTGTGAGGTAAACGCCTTCCTTCTTTATCCTCATTGAACTGCAAGAAGGAGTCTGCCACCTCCTAATACTTAGTCTGCCACCCTCGCTGAAAAAAACGTAAGCATGGCATGGCTGACACTTACGTGAGCTTGACCGTTCCGATTTTTTTCCATTAGGAAAACACGTCAACGGCCAGTGACCTTTGCCCTTTCAGGTTTAACTGGCGCCAGCCGCAGCGTATGTGATTGGGGTGGAAGTTCAGCGGATTAAAATTTTTTTGGACATAGACGCAGTGTGCCACTTCTTTAGCTGCACGATCTAATTGGGAGTGACCCCTTTTACCTTCAGAACAGCCCGAATTCATCGGGCAGTGGATTTAGCAAGTTACGAAGGCACAGGGAGACTGGCCCCTGTCGAGGGACATTGTGAAGGGATTCACCTGATGTTTAGAGGATGTTTAGATATCCTGTATACGATCAAATATATCCTTTATTTACATAGGCCTTAAATCAACTTGGAGAAGAATCCAAAGGGTGGGCTTTATACAAAGATTTTGATATTTTAACTTTAATTACAGTATTTTTTTTTTTTTACAATATTATGATCGTGACTTTTAGATTAACTAGAACCCTGCATTTAATACAGAGGTGATGGTGGATAAAGAGGTGGCTAAATTAATTATGTATATTGTTTTTTACTCATAGCCAGCTTGTGTTTAAGAGGAAGGCAGACGTGGCCTTTGATTTATTATTCAATGTTTCCATTAGACTAACACAATGGAGTAAAGAAAGCATTGTGATTTTAAGAGATAATTAGCTTACTCTGTGTCTAAATGGAAAAATGAATAATCTAATCTCAAAGTGAAGTGGGGCCTTATTCACCATGTCCCTCCTGCCACCCCATCTGAATATAGAAAACCCATTAACTCCGCTCAGTATTACTCATACGGTATCACTCGCCGTAACAAAAAGTGGTTAGAGCGAGTTATAAAAAACCGCTATGCGTTTAGTTTGCGCTCCTGCTGTGTCTCGTAAACTCCTTTCCTCTGGTTTTTAACGTCGTCATCAAGTGCAGTGTGTAGTTGTTTATTTAACAGCTTTTAGCGCTGCAGCTGATGGATCCGTCAGAGAGGATGCCTTATGTGGAATGCGCAACAACACACATTTGAACTGTTTGACTCAAACACAGACCTTCACCAACCAACACACCAGACACTTCCAGTCCAACCTAACCAGTGTGAACAGCTATGCTCGTAACAATTGTGGAACCTTTTCTCTGCAGAACGCACATCCTGTCAGTCACTTTATCTTTCCTTTTTTTTTAAGAGACGTTTTTTAAAGACACCCTGTGCGCTGATATTTTAATTTGTTATTTTCAAATTAAGATTGGGTCCCGAGTGAATCTTCTAACTTACCCCTTTTAGCTACCCTGTGACCATCCTAAACTCGGTTCAAATCCAGCCAGCCAAACAAAGCAAGACATTGAATATGATTTTAAAAACAGTATGAAATTTTATTTCGTAAATTTTCTCAAAAAAAAATGATGGAAAATAAATTCAAATCGTACTTTTCCTCCTCCTTCGAAACGAAGCAGCGTACCCTTGTCTCCTCAATACTCCCCCGGGGTAAGTGCACTCGTACACACTCGTACACACTCGTACACACTCGTACACACTCGGGCCACAAAGGCAAGAGCAACTCAGATCACTCGCAGGCTTTGCGTATGCGTCTGCACTCTTATCAAGCATCACGTTAAACGTAGCTCACAGCGCCACAGTACAAATCTCCCTGTTAATCCTTACCCGCGGGGGCCCCACTATAGTCAGCCAGACCCCCACCCAACGGGAAACCAAGACAGAAGTAATTCAGACGAACAGCCCAAGACATAGATGCCAGAGTAAGCAATTTGGCACTGTCACCAGCAGCCGTAATCGCCACCCAAAAAAAACAAAACAAAAACAAAACACACAGTCGCTAGAAGTCCCCTCGAGGTTTCCGCTGGCAGTTCTTCTCGTCAGGTGGCCTGGTTCTGGTCGCAGCGCCTCTAAGATGAAACTTCCTGTCACTGAACGCAAACTGCTCTGCCACAATTGCTATTTACGACTGCGTTCAACCCAACCCAACCCAACCCAAAGCCAAAGCCCACACACACACACACACGCAAGCGTGAGTTATTCCCACTCCTGCTGCTATGCTTTTCTGAGGCCAACAAGGTTTTAAAAAGGGTAACGCTCCCCTGCTCTAACCTGGCAGCGAACTAGGCTCAGGTGTAACACGTTTTCTCAGTGGCCTCCTTAATTAGCCACAGCGCGTGAAATGCCGCAGACATGCTGAAAACAGTGCAACCATAACAATGTAAGAGGATAACGTTTACCTAGCATGACCTACAAGCTTCCAAGAGCATCGGAACTCTGGGAATGATTCCCTTTTAAACAAATTCACCATTCTGTTTTCTAACACAATGGAGTTATACGTGATGTTTCCTCACTTTTATGTCACACTGGGCAAAAATTAGCTCCGTCATCATGACACTTCCCGGTGATTGTTATGCGTTCAATATTGAAAACAGATGAAGATCTACGTGAATCTTGGATTTCCTCCCAGACCGAAAATGCCTTTGAAGTTGCCCTCCACCATGTTACATCTGATTCTATAGGAGTGGGATTCCCTGAACGGAGGGTGTGAGTGACAGTGAAAAGGATGCCCTCCAGGATCCGTGTGTCAGATGTGATGCTTAGGCTGAACTGAAACGGCATCTGAGCAAGCTTATTTTAAAACTCTGGATCAACTGAGATGGGGGGGAAAAAAAACAGATTTATTTTCAGAGGGTGAAAGTGTGGTGGAGCAAAAATACGGGTGTCATCCTGTGTCACCTTTGCCTTTTAATATCAACAAATTGAGCAACGTAGCCCTGATGGATTAGCATGCTGAGGGAACAAAGGCAAAATCAATAAATATTTAAGTAGATGGCTTGTTTTTCTGAGGCTACGAATGGCTAACCCTATGAAAGGCCTTCATATCTCTGATTAAATGTGTTTTCTGCACCATATCAAAAGTCTAATGACGGTAGTCCGTGAATCACTGCTCAGGGGAGTCTGAGGAGGTTCGATGACACGGGACGTGATGAATGTCCCCACATGAGGTCTCTGCAGGGCATTCTGTTCTCATTTGGGTTTTAATGCAACACAACTTCTCCTATGCGTCTAGTGATTTCAAAAAATGTGTTTTTAATCGCGTGAGACTCATGAAATGGGCTTTAAACAAAGCAAGTATCTCAGACATTTGAAAGTTTTTTCGAAAAAATTGATTTTTCTTTTCTTTCTCTGGCTTTTTTCCCCCACAGTTATCTGAAGGAGTTGCACGGCACAGAAACAAAGGTGCTACCCTTTTGTTTGCTTTAAAAAAATCTTTCAGATTGAGAAAATAATAGAAGATAGTTCTGTTCCTGTCTTTGGACTAAGAGAATAGGACAAAGTTGGATTGAAATTGAATGAGCAATGACTGCTGTTGTGGGAAAATCAAAATGACTGCTGTTTCTGGAAAATCAAAATGTCCAATTTTCTCATATCTCTTTCAAACAATAGTGAGAAGATGTGAAACTTTCCATTTGTCTTTTTCCATTTTGGTTGTTTAGAGGGCAGATAAGAGCCTATTGTAGATGAGCGGGGTGGACCAAGGCGAGATAAAAAATGTTTTTGTGACCTTTTCTAGTCTCGGAGCAAGTTTGTAAATAGCCTCTTTCCATGCAGATGTGAAAATTTGCTGAAATCAAACATCCAAAATTTCAAAAGTCTTAGAATGCATCATACATTCCAGACGGGTTACAGTGTCTTTTCATATTATAATGCTATCCAGTTTCAAGAGTGTCCTTTAATTATTGAGTCTCAAATACGAGAACACGTTAACAGGGGGCTGATTACTTTTTTATTGTGTAGGAAATAGGTACTGCGAAATTGCAAGTACTGTCACCAAAAAATGTATTTTAAAGAGTCAGAAGACCATAACACCGTGTATTAGTTGGTAGCATGGCACAGAATACATCTGAGGCTTATCTGACATAAAAACATAGAAAAAATGTAATCATGTAAAAAAAATGTGTCTTACTTTAAAACCATTCTGTGCATTTCAAAGTCCACCTCTCAAGTCTCAAAATTACAATGCTGATGATATCATCTCTACTGAGTCTGTGCCTACTGTGGTGATCTTGTTCTCCAGAGAGCAAACATTTGTTCATTTTTCTGTGAAGTCTTTGGCAGACTGTGAAAAATTAGCACACACTGGAACACTCGATGGATATTTGTCAAAAAGTAGAAAAGAAAAACTTGCACCTGCATCCCATCCTAGTAAATACACATATATTAATACATGTGAAAGTTTATTTCCCAAAAGATTTGGACCTTTTTTTAAAAACATTTGCAAGTGCAAACTTGTTTTGTCGATGAGCCTAAATTACTTGGGAAAGTCCCGAAAATAGGATCCGTGCCTCCGTGACTCTGCTTTGTCCTGGCAAGGCCTCTTTTTTCCCTCCCCTTGCCCCGTTTTAAGGATTATTTAACAACAAAGAGAGCAGCCATCAGACATGGGGCTTGCAGTGTGCCGTAACACACTTTTGAATTGAACCGCAGTGGCATGTCTTATTTATATGAACAGGGTTTAAAAGCTCCGTAAATCTGCGATCCAGCACTCTGGGGGTGCTGACCCTGCAGCGGGCTGTTCAGCGCATCACATTCGCTCCGGAGAACGGCTGCTCAGGGCTGTTCAGCGCATCACATTCGCTCCGGAGAACGGCTGCTCGGGGCTGTTCAGCGCATCACATTCGCTCCGGAGAACGGCTGCTCAGGGCTGTTCAGCACCCGCTGCGATACATTGTTTTTGGCTTCCCCTTTCGCAGGACCTCGTTCCCGTTCAGCGAGCGCGAGCGCGCTTTGGCTCTAACTTACGCTCGTCCTCGAGCGCGTCGTCCTGGAGCGCGCCGTCCTCGAAGATTGCCCTGACGTCCTTCCTTGGGCTCCTACACCTGCATCTGAATTTCAACTCTATGTCACCCGATGCAGCAAATGTTTACATTTGACTAAACGGAGCGAACGTTCAATAATTATGGCTTGCAATGATTGGCTGCGCGGTGAAAGAAATGGCCGCGAGAGGAAGAAGCATCCCTCGTGGATCTCCCGTGCGTTTTTTCACACAGCTTGTTTCGCAGATTTTAAATCCCGAAAAAGACAGACTTCACAGTAGACGCCACCGAGCAACTAAGTTCAAGCAATGTGCAAGAAGGCGCCGTGGGATGGCGGGTGAGCAGTTGTGTGAGAGAAGACCATGGGCAGCTGGACCACGCTCCCCTCGTGTCATTACGACAGTGATCACGGTCGCATGTAAAAAGTCTTTACGGTCATACTTTTACACTGGCTTTGCTCCCTTCACAACGGTTCTTTTGGCCTTCAGCACGAGTGAGCGCTCACTCAGAAGACATTAATACAACCTTTGTAACCCTGGTGTGGAGTAAAACAGAGAGGAGTTTCGGAGGAAATGTGAATCAGCAGCAACCGCTGTGCTCCACGTAAAACTGCGGATTAACGGATACAAGCTGAAATAAAAATAGTAAGAAAGGAAAAAAAAAAACATGTGACATGATTCACTGTGTGAATCGGGGTCAGGTGTGTTCCTGTTGTCAAATTTACTGACTGTCTCCTCTGCTTGGCCCATCTAGGACAACCTCCCATGCCGTCTCAGGCCTTAAACAGTGTCGCTTCTCTTTTAGCACCTAAGAGGTGTTCCTCAATTCCAGCACAGCTTGCAGATCTGAGCTGAAATGCACCACATTTAACAACTTTTACCAGAGTTTTAACTAATATAAACAGTATTTCAATGCCTGAATACTGGACATGGAATGGACAATGCTTCACAGCTTTTAGGCCGGGACCAAATCAACTTTTGCTAATTGCATTTAATATAATTGTATCTAACAGCGTTTTCTTTGTATCTGTAGATATTATTTCCTCTATAAAAAAAAAATATTGAATGCCATTACAGAAGTAGATTTTCAAATACAGATTTATCTTTAAATACTGAGTATAATGATCCATTACTGAATCAGCCAATAAAAGATAAATTACACAAAGTGTTAATAAATTAGACAACATGTTAATAACAGGAAAGAGCTCTGTACTGAAATGAAACACGTTGGCGTTTGCCATGCAAATAAAATAGAAATTGGACATATCTATAATCTGCGGATTTAAATTCGGTTTTGATCAGAACATGCTCATAATTCCATGAATTTATGCCCTCAAACTTCTCCATTAGTTTGATCACGATGATAGATTGTTCTAGCTTAATAGCCCATATCTGTTTGAATACGTGGATTTTTATGATGAATGATATTGTCTTGAAATGTCTGTCTAATTCAACTATGTGTGGTCACTGGAGCAATCAAGTAGCTCAGTTCGTGAAAACACTCCCCCAAACGCATTCGCAGATTCAAATTCACAGATTCAAATCTGGGTTGCGTAATTAACGTGACTGGGAGTCCCGATCTGCGGCTCTGTGCAAGGCTGCAAGGGTGTCAGCAAGGTTTCTCGAGGGTATCAGCAAGGTTTCTCTCAGCACAGAGTGATTCCTGCCTGCTTCTCTAGACCAGACAGCACTGCGGCACTGGTCGAACCTCTGCACTTTCCCCGTATGTGCGGGTTCGTGACGAGGGGCTGGAAAGCCTTAGCCCAGGTCAAAGCTTGCCTAGTTTTGTGCTGCCTGTTTTGGTTAAAAAATTGTTTTAAAATATAGCATGTTTCAATCAAAGCGAGTCATTTTAAAGCAGCCCTGTAGGTTTCATTTTAATTGCTGCCTTGTGACGTTCTCTTTAGCAATTTGTTCCGGTTTTTTTTTTCATTTTGTTGTTGTTTTTTTGTTGGATACAAATTTTTTTTTTCAGCGTACAGTTACGGTTATTAGTTACTCTTTATTAATAATTGTATGATGAAATGGTACAGAAATTCATGTTAAAAACTCCCTCACACGGAGAAATTGAACCGATTAAATGTAATAATTGCACATTTCGGACACAAGTCACTCAAACCAGACGTTAATCAAGCAATTTCAAATTTCGACACCTCAATAGAGACTATTTAAACAGTATGTTGTGCTATTGCGTGGTTTGGATACGCTTGTCATGAATTGGGAAATAATCCTTTTACCTAGGTAGATGCAACCTTAGCTGTGTCTGTGCCTGTGCTGTTGTGGATATCTCAGGGTAGAAAGATGTTGTGGTAGTTGGTTGAGTTCTGTTAAGTCCTTTGTACTTTTATGAAATCCGTCACATTTTGAATGGATCTAGACATTTTTGCCATTCGGAAAATAAATTAATGTCAGACATTTGAACCTTAGACAGACAAAGCATTTTAGAGTATCCTGGCCTGTGTAAAAGAATGAGGTGTCAACTGTGTGTTTTTTTTTTAATGAAATACATAACTGTGGAAGGTCAGGGACCACGGCAGTATTCAGAAAACCTGTGTGATCCCTATTACTCCAGTGTAATAATCCAGCTCAGAGACCTTGAGTGATTTGAGCGACAAACGTTCCATTGTAATTCTGTTCCTAGTGTTCTCTTCTTGGAATTCAATATTGAAACAATAATCCATAGAGACACCCTGCAAAACAGGGGGAATTATTTCCCATGTTTTTACTGTTAAGGCAAAGAATCTCCCGACCTTAAATGATCTGCCAACAGCTTGTTGGAAGGCGGGCATCAAGCTGACTTCTCCCAATGTGTATTTATAATGAGACAGGACAGACCTTTTCTGGGGACAGGGCTTTTACCCTCAAGGGTGGGAACATTGTCACAGATTAGTGTGGATTAGGTTCTAAAAAGTGATTTATTTATTTATTTTTATGGACCTGATAAGGTGAGGAATAAGTGTCCTATTGTTCACTTGAGAGTTTAATTAATACTCATTAGACATACACAACTAACAATAGCAGGGAATCATGCATTTTTTAAATTAACTTCTTCAGATAATTTTAATTACAGTAGGAGGTATAATATGAAATTAATATAATGGAAGGAGGGAACAAATGATCATTTTAGATGGTCCCCATGCCATAAAACAAAGCTAACTACTACTACAATGGGTAGGAAGTAAATAATTTCACTCTGTTTCGCGTTAGCTAATTACAGTATTATAATTCCTTCCCATCTCCACCTTTTCAAAATAACGTTATAATGATGTGGTCCGGTCAACCAACTTGTTCTAGTGCGGTGGAGAGTCGACATACACAGTGAAGAATATCTAGTCAGAGGTCAATCATTCAAACTCTAAATAATATTTTCATCGGGGGGGGGGGGGGGGGGGGGGGGGGGGGGGGGGGGGGGGGGGGGGGGGGGGGGGGGGGGGGGGGGGGGGGG
>JAOYSI010006694.1:0-44395 GCA_025775065.1 Hiodon alosoides | reverse complement strand
TAGGGATGGGAGTGTGGGGTTAGGGAGTGAGTTCAGGGTTAAGGATGGGAGTGTGGGGTTAGGGATGGGAGTGTGGGGTTAGGGAGTGAGTGCGGGGTTAAGGATGGGAATGTGGGGTTAGGGATGGGAGTGTGGGGTTAGGGATGGGAGTGTGGGTTAGGGAGTGAGTGTGGGGTTAAGGATGGGAGTGTGGGGTTAGGGATGGGAGTGTGGGGTTAGGGAGTGAGTTCAGGGTTAAGGATGGGAGTGTGGGGTTAGGGATGGGAGTGTGGGTTAGGAATGGGAGTGTGGGATACGTGCAGTGATGTTACCACAGCTGGTTTTGTCAGGTACCAGTTCAAGTTTTATACTTTTTTTCTCTCACCTCTGCTGCGTAAATAATACTGAAAAACAGGAAGAAATGAATAAAAGAGAAAGACAGACAAAATATAATATACTCCCGGCTCATCTAAGTTGCGTAGACTTAGACAATGGTTGCTGAAGAGGAGAGGAGCACGACTTCGGCGGAGGGAAACGAGGAAAATGACTCATAGCTGCCGTGGGGATTTGCCTCCGCATTCATCCTATTTTAGCCCTGCTAAACACCTGCTAAAATCCCACCAAAAAACCAACAGCTTCAAGCCACTGTCTGAATCAGAAACGTTCTCACACACAGAGAGGTCCCGGCCCAGCAGTCCAGCACTCTCAAACAAAATGCAGGAGTATTTCTGCGTGCTGCAGACTAACCCAATTTCATCAAGGGAAGCCTGAGAGAGAGGCTGGACCACGAAAGAACATGCAGCATTTGTGATGCCCCCCCCCCCCAGCTACAACTCAACAACTCAACAAAGGCAACAGGATCATTAATGTTGTTTAAAGTAGGTGGGGTGAGGTGAGGGGAGAGTCTTCCTATAAACAACTGCAAACCCCAAGGCTTCTGCTCCTCCCCTCCAGCAGACAATCACAAGATCCCACCACACTGAGCGGCCAAATGGAAGCCGCGGGGAAAAGCAAAGCACGTGTTTAATCAAGGCCCTAATGAGGAAACGGACACATGCCAGACCGAACGTTAACCCTTCGGCTAGATTGCAGCCAGGCAGCACGCCGCTCGCGCCGTTCTGCGTCATATGCCAGCATATACTGAACTGTACGCTGGCCTTCTGCCACGCACCGTTTGTACACACGCAGGGCCTGCCCAGCAGGCAGTGGAGGGAAACAGAGTCTGGTTCTGTATTATCTTCTGACAGTGACTTGGAGGAGAAGATAGGAACAGAAAATGAGGAATGCTGAAACCTTTTTTAACCTTTAAACTCATTAGTCTGGGGTGGGAAAAAAAACAACAGTTTGGTTTGGCGATAAAGGAGCTTGCTCACAAACTAGCGCACCCTGCTCTAGCTGGCGCTTTAGACGCAGGACATAACCAGTGTTTAAGGTGAAGTGAGAGAGCCAGTGTTTAATACAACATTTTTCAAACTTTTTTTGGCATACGGATTTCATTAAATCCACGTCTCCACAATCCTCTTCAGAAGGAATTGCCCTAGGTGTCTAAAAGTGGTCAACGGCCGAGACAGAACCAGAGTCTGATATCCGTCGCCATGTGCTGTTAGTATATAGGCCCATCAAACTTCAACACACATCCTGCAATGAGAAAGCCTTTTTCTCTCTGTGCCTGATCATTACCAGTTGGCTAATTATGAAGAGGCCACATGCTGACATGATTAACTTTCTTCTCCCCGAACACTTCACATGCTCCTCAACTTTCCTTTAATGGCATGTGTTTTTCTTTTCAGATCCTTGGAACTGGCAGTGGTCTCAAAATAAACAGCGGTACCGTGAGTTCATCTGTTTGTTGTTAGTGCAGCACAGTTGAATTTAAATTTATTCTCCAAATAGGGGCAGATTATGTTTGCTTTCCTCCTATATTTCACCTTAATGGTGAACAATCATGAACACAGTTTTTGCAGCAGGCGATTGTTACAATGTCTGTCAAATGATACAACCGAGACAGAATTCATTTCTACTTTTTGATAAATGAAAAAAATGATTGTAACGTGTCATGCGCCGTAGCGGCTTCTCTCCTCGAACATTTCTGTCTAGCTGTTCAAAAAGATTTGTTACATATTCAACCATAACCTCTTCGGTTGTAACAAGAGGAAAACTGTTAAAGGCCAATTGGGCTCTCATTTATTAGACATTAACCAGTCCCTTGACAGTGTTGACCAGCATGATATCAAAGACGGACTTGTGCCAAGTAGTTTGTCCTTAGATGACGTATTGTTGAACCCTTGAGCAAGGTATATAATCTGATTTACCCTTGATAATTTTCAATTTATGAGTGTCCAAATTGAAATAAAACAAAAATAGCATTGTGTGGTTCAGCCCAGAGATGTGGTGCCTATCAACAAGGAATAGTAGTGTTCTGTCTACTATGAAGCAATATGATTTTAGAGACACACACTCCAGAAAAAAAAAAGTATTTCGATGTAGGAGTTCTGTGTGATGGCTTTTAATGATAAGGCAAAATACTCCAGTCTCTGAATTTTGCTATTTTTAGTCAGTTTTCCTACTGCTGTTTAAAATTGCTGGTTCTGGAAGCCAGCTCTAAGTCCTTGTGTCAAGTAATTGGAGCAGATTGCATTAAGCTCAAAAAACACATCTGGGAGATCTTCCCACTCCATTTCTGGGCCTTCCTTCAGCTATATTTCCTTTCAAAGCCCGTGTGTTCTGAGCAGAGTGTGAGGTAACGGTAATGTCCGCTCTCCCTGAGGAGGCCTGATCTGGAGCAACATCACATCCAGATGAGATGAGGGACTATTTGTCTGGTGCAGGGAATCGTGCAAAGTTGGGTCACTCCACAGACCAGGACAGTTCAAGCCAAGCTGTTGAGATGGAGAGAATGAAGTCATCCGCCGGGCCGAGGAACAAACAGTATCCTGCGGCCTCTGATTAGGTCCACCAGCAGGGCAGGCCTTGTGACACAGACAGGCATTCCCAGAACCTTGAGTCTTACTTGGCAAGTGTCTGATCTCCTCTTTCTCCCATCCTGCTGCAAGTGTCCAGAACAGAGAAAAAATATATAATTGCTTCCCCAAAGTGCCATCATGAATGCAGTTGGGAACTCCCTGTTCCTATCTGGACCATCAGCGTTTCTCAAGAGTAGTTTGGGAGAGGTGGAGTTAAGACTTCCTGGGAAAGGGCATGACCCCAAGGGGCTAGAAGACTGTGGGGTTGGGATTAGCTCCGGTACTCTCCCCGATGGTAGCCTCAGTGCTTTAGTGAATCGCTGGCTCCCCCCTCTCAGAGACTCCCCAGCACAGTCAACGAAGCTGTGTTGGGCCGAGAAGCTCATTTCCATAAGCCAGCAGATCTGCTTATTTATGAGGCCTCCACAGCACATAAATTCCCCTTAAAAAGGCCAGCTTGGCAATTGCACAGAGCCAAGACTCTCGCTCTCGTTCATTCCATCCATTTCCCGCCCCTGCTGGACAACCGAGACGTGCCCCGGACAAACCCCCTCTGTTGGTTCCTCCGGTGCCTGTGAACTGGCCGGATCTGGGAAACGCTCCTCGCTCCCTTCGCTTCCATGGCCAGAAAACTCTATATGGGAAAGGCTGGATTGTTTCAAAAAGGCAGTTAAACCAGACCGGAGAAGATATAAACCTGGTAAGGAAGAACTTGAGAGCCAGCAACGTAAATGGTTTAAATGCTGGAGACTACAAGTTACTATAAATAAAAATAATAACCCCTGCAGGATCCATGGGAAAGTAATTGAAACTGTAATTGATATTGCCAATAGTAAAGTGCACAAAGAAAGTGCTGGTGGTGTATTGTGGGGTATTTTTTCATCAGAGGCGAGTTTGTAGGTGGGAACAGATAGTGGTTGGTGGTTGGTCCCAGCATTATTAGATCTCTTAGTGCACTTGTATCACAACACAGACACTATTCATTATGTACACTTCTCAAATCCTGAAAAGAGTCATATCATCCTTCAACATGTCCAGTCATTGAGGAGGGCTGTGTGTGTTTGTGTGTGTGAGAGAGAGAACTTTGGCGACCCAGGGTCCTGGAATTCTCCCCACCATTGCACAGGCCAAACCCCCCCACCCCCCGGCATTTAATCAATTCCTCAGAAAGATTTTCCTGAAATTCTAAAAGGGGAGACAAGACAGGAGTCTGGAAAGTTATTGTCTCGAAACCTCCCTCCCCGACCTCCGACTCATTGAGAAATCCTCGGCTGTCTGCTGGTCCTCTTGGGGTTTTCACCCTTTCCTTTAAGAGACCGCCGTCAGATTCTCAGCAGTCGCTGATAACGGACGCTTTGGGCCAGGCTGACTGAGATGGATTGCCGCTGACGGCAACCGGAGCAGGAGTAAACGGGAAACATCCCCCTTCCACGTGAAGCCCACGCCTCCCCTGACTTCGCTCCCTTTCATTCGCCTCCAGGAACGGCCCCAGCCTCGGGTTCGCGTGGTTCTGCCTCGCTGACAGACAGACATAGAATTTCCTCTCACAGGTTCAGCCACAAACTCTTTCACTCTGCATTTTTTTCGTAAATGTGGATTTGTTTTGGATTCGGTTGAAAGTTTTGTGCCAGAAAGTTCTGGAGGAAAAAATAAATAAGATACAAATTCATTATTCTTCCTTTACAAGCGATTTTTTAAAAGCTATTTCTCAACACTGGTTTGTTAAGACAAGCCTTTTTTTGGGAGGTGACATCCATACATTTTTCCTCTTGTACATTCTTGTTATTGTTTAATAAAACAAGGATAGGGGCATTCCAGGCCTCCTGTACGCTTAAACAAACAGGTCCTTAAACCTACGCTCATAAACCTACACCAGCATTATTTCTTCAGAGGTGCCAAAAGGGTGAGACCTTCCTTGCTTTGAGAAACATATTTCAAAATAGCCCCCCATGGGGCGTAAAAATCTTCACGGGAGACCAATTGGATCCACTTGTTCCATCACCGTCCCCCACCATGGAAAGAGATCTTGATTTCCACAACCCTTTGGGTTGACTACAGATATCACAACAAAGACTACTTCATGGAGTAGAAAAGTTTCACTGCCTGAGAACTGTCAAATAATAATGTTAGTCAAACCCCCCGACTGCCCCCCATCACCTCTTGTTTTACTATCCTGCAAACACACATCAGATGCCTGTATGTCTGTAGGAGATGAGGGCGTATGTATGTTGTTGGCATGATGGACAGCTCTGTGTGTGTGCAACCCTTGCTTACACTTGACATGATGCGTGAATGAGAGACCCTTACTGAACTTCCATAAGTATATTTTATTCTCAGCTATCTGATTATGGTATGTTGTCATTTCCACGCCCTGCCTTTCATCACCCCCTTTGTTCCCGGTCGAGGTTCGAGCCTCCCTCCCTCCATAAAGTCATGAGTGAATGTCTCAAGACTTAGCCCAAGGTTCCGCATCTCACCAGGTGACCCATCTGCCTCCCAGACACTGAGTGACATGAAGACGATGTGCACCTGACGACAGGAGCCGGGGTTGCCCCGGCAACAAGGCATGAGAGCGCCCCGACAGAGCCCTGAGCCCTCCCTCTTGAGTGGGGAAGTAATGTAATGTCCAGGACACAGCGATTGGGCACCACCACTCTGTTAAAACTCAGATTCAGCGTGGTCGTAATCTGTGTTTCTTTAACAATGCTAAAAATTTACTCTGGGGAAATATTAGAGGGTATTTCAAACATTGAGTCATGATGGAAGGATGCTGCTAAAATCAAATTTTTAACAGTAAAAAAAAGAAGGTTTAAATGCTAATGTGGACAAGTACAAATTTAGTCAAGTTGCTTCGCAGCTTTTCTTCATGGTAGTTGTATGTTCTGATCAGTCGGTATCAAATCCATTGACACAAAGTCACATTAAACAGTGTGTACTAAGATATTAAAAGATATTAAAGATTCAGAATACACATAAAATAACTTGTGTAAGATAAAAAGGTAAACGTTTAATTTGTCTTTATCTACCAGCATAAAAAAAAATTGGAAGTATGACAGAAGTGAGTAATTAACATCTTTAATACGTGTATCGATAACATTCACACACACAATGTGAAGAGATAATATAAAACAATAAAATAACCCTTTGGGGTAACTTTGCTGAGTGGAGCCAGGGTTCTCTTGGCAGCAGTCTCCTCGCCCACTCACCCATGGGTGAACATGTCTTCTTCACTCCCACCTTGCCCAGACAAGACGCATCTTTCATTATGAAATTATAAAATACAGAAATAAGTATTCAACCCCAATACATTAATGTTTGGTAGAGCCACCTTTTACTGCAATTACAGCATTAAGTCTTATGGGATAAGTAAGTGCCTGCTTTGCACACAGTACCTGAGTACCTGTTCTTCTTTGATTTGCCCCAAGTTGTTCAGGTTGGTAGGATGGCGCAATGCCACAGATTCACAGATTTCTTCAATAGGATTGAGATAATTACTTTGACTTGGCCGCTGTAAGACATTCATCTTTTTGTTTTTGAGCCACTCCAATCTTGCTTTGGCTCATTGTCCTGCTGGAAGGTGAATTTCCTCCACAGTTTCAGTTTTCTAGCAGACTGAAATAGGTTCTCTTGCAGTACTTCTACTTCTAACAAGATGCCCAGTCCCTGGTGATGAGAAGCTTATTAACTTACAGAAGCAACATATTTCTGGGTTTTTTTGTGTCTTACAAATATTTTCCAAAACCAAATCAATGTCACCTTAGAACAATTGATTGTGAGTTTCAGTATTTAAAAATACATTAAAATATCCAGGGGGTCTGAATACTTTTACAAGGCACTGTATATAAAAAATTATATATGCATAATGAGTTTAGAAAACAATATGATTTCAGAGTGCAGGTGTTATTTTTTGATCTGGTCACAGATCTGCAGACTGGTTTGTCGGAAGGAGAACTGATGTGCCATCAGCTGTAGCTGTTGGATTTGCTCAACGATGCACAAAAACTAGGATAAAATAAGTCACTTTGTAAAAAGCTGAAGAGGAAGCTCTTCGCTGCTGGTAGCCAGGACAGATCTGATAGGCTTAAGATTGTACTGTGTCAAATCAAGAATTTCTTTATTTGCTGTTGACAAAGCATTTTAAATCAAAACTGTGATTCACAGTAAAAAAATTACATTGTGGGTATTTTGTATACCGTTTCAAAGGGGGCTGTAGAGGCAGTTGTGTAGAGGAGGCTTCAGTGTTCCCATGATACGTATACAGAGGAGAGGAGACCTTGGATGGCAGGGAACGTGGCTCTGTTGGTGCGGTTTTGTGGCGAGGGCCTGTTAACGTCTCATTAAGGGAGGGAGACCAGACGAGAGAAGGCGGTCCAGTGGCTTCAGAAATAATGAGAGGGTAACATGGTGGGGGAGGGGGCGGGGGGGAAACCACACAGGACAGAGAATGAGCCACCACGACTCCACAGTCAACCGCAGCCATGCTGACAGACGCGACGCTGCGTCTTCCACCGACCGCTCAAAGTCATT
Source organism: Hiodon alosoides (assembly GCA_025775065.1). Classification (NCBI taxonomy): domain Eukaryota; kingdom Metazoa; phylum Chordata; class Actinopteri; order Hiodontiformes; family Hiodontidae; genus Hiodon; species Hiodon alosoides. The sequence goes on along the minus strand of JAOYSI010006694.1, from coordinate 36,926 downwards.
TCTCTGAACTACCCCCTCCCCATCGCTGACACAGCCGAGCAACCCCACCATCTATCACAGCAATAGAACGCCTTCCCAGGTTTTTTTTGATGTCCATTTAACTCCAAGGCAACCCAGGGCCAGTTGTTGTAGAGACACGCGTAGATGTAAATGAACATACACGGACACACAAACGAACACAGATGTGCTGATTTACTTAAACTACATGGGACAGAAGCTAAGGAGACACGCCTAGAGATGCATTCACACAGGTAGACTTCAAGAAAATGCAGGATAGGCTCCCCCTGGTGGCAGAATAGGTGTCGGTTCTAGGGATAGAAAACCCAAATTATGACTACAAAACACAGTGCATAGACAAGTAAGATTTATTTTATTGGCCATTAACAAATCTTCTGAAGTACAAATCATTGTCTTTAATATTGAGCAGTACTCCATAGTAATAATCAAAAACCCACGATGCATTGCATCCATACATTTGTAGCTCAGAACAGCTTTTACAAAAAATGATATATATATATTTATATATATATTTATATATAATTTAGCTATGTAACATACTGACCTTGTCTCCAGCTAAAGAGAAACGGAAAAGAAACACAAAAGCAACAGAAAAGTGTGCGGAAACCCAACTATGGTCAAACACAGCATTTGTACTAGATTGGGGGGGGTGGGGTAGTCTAATCAGAAATCATCTCAGATCTAATAAACAGTTTACCATCAACTTCAAAAAGTAAGCCCTTCATTGACACTTTGCATAAAGATTTTTTTTTTGTCTTCCAAAACGTAATGCCTAACTGACTTGAGTGTGCAAATTTACTTAAGAAATTAAATGGCAGCCAGAAGTTTTTTGGGTGGGAATTCTCAAAATGCCTGTGTTTCATTATTGTTATTACCTGCATCAGACACCCTCAGAAAGGACGTATAGTCATTATTTAATGTTACGGAAACGTAGTCTGGCTGATGTTTAAAACTCCCTGCTAGTTCGACTTGATTCCACGTTTTGTCTCCAGCCGTGGTAGGGAGAAGATGTAAATCTAAAAAGAAGCATTCTAAGAGGTAGGTGGTGAGCTGGCACCTCTGTTCCACATGGCTCTTGCTGGTGTCGTTCACACACAGTCCGGGTGCGCTCGGTCCTCATTTAACACTCCACCTGAGTCGCTGATGCACCGCAATGTCTGGGCTATCTTCTGACGTTCAAGGCTCCCTGGACTTCCACCCGTCCCAGAGGGCCAAAGATAAAGAGGTGGCTTTGAAACAGCATGCCTTCTGTTGGCCAAAACCTGAAGTTCTCAACAATGTTGGGGGGGGGGAAAACATTTTTAAATAAAAAATGTCCAGAAGATCAAGTAGGACGAGGGCTATGGTTTCAAGCCACCTAGTCTCCCGACTGGAGTCATATATATGTGTCAGTCATTGTCTTTTTGAGTAGAGCATGACATAACCATAGTCCATGGGGATACAAGGCAGGAAAGGGTTCAATAAGGCTAAAACAACTCTAATACACTGTTCAGAACCAAACATTAAATATACAGCAACTACATTGTACAGCCTAATACCATCCTATTGGAGCGTCTCGCATAAACAAAGTGTCGTTGTGCCACTGAAACATAAGTCACCCCACAACAGCTATGAACCTCGTGTCAGTGCAGAACTCTGCACTCGCAATACTCTGGTACTGGAGCCAGGCCCAGGATATGCATTCCTTAACGACAACGACTACAACAACAACAGAAGAAGAAAAACTCCTAGAGTTTTGACAACAGAGTATACTAACGTGAGTGTGTGTGTGTGTGTGTGTCTGCGTGCATGTGTATTTCATCATTAATTTACACTAAAGAATCCAGGCCATGCAAACATTTGATCACCACTTCTTCCACAAGAGGTACACAACATAAGCAAAAACAGCACAAATTTTGATTACCCACCAATTTTGCACAATGAGCCCAGCCAGCACTGAAGGAAGGAGTGAACAGATATCCACCCCCAACCAACGCAATGAAGCAGCCGTCACATTAGTAGGGCATGCCTTTGTTCTAACATGCCTAAATCACGACTCGGTATATTTTGTTGCAAATTAGTGTGCTTGAAATTCAAGTTTCACGCCTCATTCAAAAGCTGGGAATTGATGTAGTTTTTTTTTGCAGCACACAGCACACGGAAGCTTTATAAATGACCGGCAGTAATCCTTAGAGCAGCTTTGTGAATAAATTTGCTTGCACGCAGGCCACAACTTTGCCTTCTACAGAGGGTGCGAATACCTGATCCACTACCGAGTTGACTGTTCAATGCTAGGCAAGTGATGCCTGACTCTCGATCGGGAGCTAAATTTGGTAGAAGGGCAAATTACGCTCCCCTTGGAGAATCCAGAATCCTGTTGCACACCTCCTCCTTCAGACAATGGCCGACATGAGGGTCTCCCGTGCCCACCCCAACCCACCGCACCCCTGCGTGCCTAAAGGCCAGGCAACACGTCACCATATATTCGCCAACAGCCGGACACACAACCAGGAGACCAGAGCTTTGTAGCAATATAAAGTGGTGTAGTAGAAATGCTCGCTTTTTCTTTATACAATGAAGAGCGCACCCCCAACCCCCCGCCCCCAAAAAAAATAAAATAATTTTTTTACACAGTCCCACTAATACATGCAGATGCTCGGAACTGGAATCTATTCCGGAGCCAGTCTGACGCAGAATAAAGAGTCCAAGCCATGGATTTTGATCGGTTTCCCAAACCCCCCCACCCACTCTGTTTCACAGGACCCTCTACTACCCATCAGTTAGTCATACAAACACACTGAGGACATGTGGTCAATATAAGTATAATGTCAAACAGAAAGCCACGTTAGAAACCCTGGAAATGGGCAGATGAATATTAAGGGAATGATATTAATAACTACAGAATGGGATTCGCCAACGAGATACAGGAGCCCAACACTGAAGACGTTTCAGATTGAAAAGGCGGCTGTGGCTTTGTCATCATTTGAAGAAAAATCCAGAATAAATCCACAAAAAGGATGTGTGGTCCAGAAAGATGGATGGCTGCACATGGATGGGAGAGTCAGACACAACCAAGGACGCATAACAACATCAGCAACCAGTGAAATAAAACGCGCTCGACTGCGCCCAGTACAGAGGTTCAATCCCGCAGTCTAGACATACACAGAGACATAAACAAACATATACACACACACACAGAACTATACATATATGTGTATGTTCACACAACACACACAAACATCCATACACATAACATAAATGTCTGGACTGCAGGATTATGGTAGAGGGCCATTGTGGAGAGGCTAGTAGACAGCCAAGATGGAGGCTGACCTTTTCCCTTTGGGCACCAACTGCATCATTAGTCAGCATTTGTTGAGCCCACTCCAGACAAACTATTAAGTGCAGGACAATCTGAATTTTTTGCGCAGTTATACAGATTTTATCATCAGCAGCATCATCATCACATGAAGCAGAGCCATCCGGCAGCCCAGATCCAGACCCGCACCAGGAAAGACCGGTGAAATCGCGTAGGTCCTCGTGTCATGACCCAGTGCAGCGGAGAAGCTCCAAGTATGCCTGGAAGGGCCCCAAGAGAGCCCTCAAAGTAAAATAAATAAATGAATAAATAAATCTCTCAGATTCCACAGCCTTTATAAACACTGAGCCTTTATGGCTGGTTATTGTCACACACAAAGTGATGCATGCACCCCAGCACACAGGGTTAATGAAATGACAAAACGAGACTGTGAGATGTAAAAAAACATTTGTTTACAATTTTAATCATTTCTGTACAGGTTCTGTGGCGCACAGAAAAATTGACCAAACTAAAGCAACGAAACTCTGAAAATGTTAATGCCCTCATAGTTTTACACCAAAACGGTTCATTCACAGAAGGTAAGCTTTGATTAAAAGAGCCTGTGTTACAGCCCAACTTGAGAAAAAGTCTTCTAATCTTCTATTAACCCTTCAGAGACACCAAATCTGCATTTATAAATACCAACATCTGATTATTTTTTTCCTACTTTGGAGGAAAATTTGAATTCCTGGATGGAGTATGTTTAATACATCCCCTTTCCCCAATTAACTAGATCAGAATTAAAACTAAATACGTGAAGTTAGCAGTATGAGATAAGGTAAAATAGGCCCTGAGAGCAGCCACTGAACTTAAAGAGCACAGTTACCTCAAATGGCAACAATAGTATTATCTGTTGTCGCAATTGGACAGCAGCGTGGTTCCCCCAAATGACTGACACCTATATGACCTGATTAGGAATGAGAACCACCGACATAAGAGGAAACGTAAAAAAAAAAGAGTATATAAAAAACGAAAATGAAAGACAAGGTACCATTAAGGTAATTTTGTGTAAAGATCTGCTAGACAAGACACAAAGACATTGTTGAAAAGAAAAAGTATAAGGGTGGGATCAGTTTTTTTTTTTTTTAAAAGGTTTACGGTAAACACATTTAAGAGAACTGCGTTGTAATGAAAACAAATGCAGCATTGATTTTACACATTGCACAGAAACAGACAAATGATTTAAAAAAAAAAAACTAGGCACCCATAGCACGGAACAATGTAGACATTTACTGTACAGACAGACACGAACAATGTTCATCCAGACTTTAAAAAAAAAAGAGAGAGAGAATTAGCTACCAGGAAACAAAACAAATCTGATACTCTTAGTCCCCAAGGCACTGAAAATGAAACCGGCAGTTTACGGTCTTGCTCCACTGAGCTTTTTAAAAGAGCAGTCCACAGACATCATCTTTAAAATCCGATGGCGGAGTGAGGTGCCATGATCGCTGGCTTCAGGTGATGACTTGACACTTTTTTAAATAAAAAAAATTTAAAAGACGTGCAGTGAAGTTTGCGGATGTTTGTCATGACTAAAAAATAATTTTAAAAAATTTAATAATACTACAGAGATAAACCTGAACCTTGATTTTTGTAGTTGATGTTTTTGAAAGAAAGCAATACCTCACCGACAAATTTTTTTTTACTGCTTTTACTGCTATAATATTTGCAGGGTGGTGGAAAACCAGTCAGCGTGGTCAGAAGGAATAGAACTTCCAGCGCACATTTCCCATTAGGTTTTCTTTTTTTAAAAGGAACGATCCGTTTTTTTGAGGGAAATTTAATTATAAAATCTACGCTGACATACATAAAAAATGTAAAATATAAAACAATGACATTTAAAAATAAAAAAATAAAAACTGTCCACGGTCTGACGGCCACAATGTTACCGATAATACAACTGTGGTGCTCCTCTCCTCTTCCACTCAGTATAAACGCTCACCTCCTTTGGCGTAAGTGTCCCCTCCCCACCCTGGATACTTTTACACAGCAGCGCTCCCTGGTGGGGGCAGCTGGAATAACTCTGTATTCCTGGCCAGACTGGGGCCCCCGGGCTCCAGTGAAACTGATTGCCACGGCAGCGGCAAGGGGATGGGGGTCCGGCTCAGACCCGGCTGGCCGGGTGACAGCGGTAGGCGCAGTTGGCGGGCCCGCCATGCTCCGCTGCATCCCCGTCGGCGCCGTGTGATGCTGGAGACACAAAACGACAGCAGGCGCAGTCCAGCGTGCGTACACACGGAGGGCTCCATCGCTCCTCTACTGCAAGCAAGGCGTTCGCACCAACGGCAAAGGTTACTGTCACACGCTCGGGGGAAAGCACATCCCAACTGTCTATTAACTGTCCGTCTAAAACTTGAGAGGGCTGCAGGCAGTGTGAGGGGCCGTTGGTGTGCATGTATGGGTAAGTCCGGTTATTAAACGGGAAAGTACAACATGTAGTATGTAGGTTTTGTATGTAGGTTGTGTGTGTTGTGTAGTACATGGTGGCGATTATAGCGCAATTTTTTGGTAATACTTTCCATCACACAGGGAGATTTTTGGTGCATTCTTAAAGATGCACACTCTTTAAGCTATGGCATCAGTCTGTCTCAGCGTCAGGAACCAGGTCATAGGTTCTGCCTTCTGGAGGGCCTTTTGGACCGGGCAAAGCACTCACCGTTCTTCTCTTCCTCCCTCTCTTCCTCCTCATCCTCGTCCCCCTCAGGCAGCAGCAGGCCGCCGTGGCAGGGGCTAGTGGGCGTGGTGTGGCTGGGGCCCTCCTGGCTAGTTCCCAGCTGCAGCCTTCTCATATGCCTGACAACGGCTGTGGCATTGAATGCTTGCTGTAGGGGGCGCAATGGGCACACAGACCTGGTCAAATGGCGCACCACTCACACCGAAAGGAAACCGCACATACTTGTTCTATTAGCTGTGTCTGCTCATCATGGAGTGTGAAGTTCCTGCACTTAATCTACACCGTCTTTTTGATGCTACAGCACATCATAGTCAGAATGTTTCTTTAAAATAATAGTAATATTAAAAACGTATGATTATGCAGAACAGAGCTCATTTATGAAACATACTATGGACACAAGTCACAAGCACAAATTAAACTAAATACAATTTTATGCCACATAAACACAAAGTAACCTATAATGTATACGATACCCAAGATTATTAGGGAGCGATATCAGAGAAAGAGGAGCTCACCTTCCACTTGCTTTTGGCAAAGTTCTTTCTGATCTGGGCACTAACGGACTCATGGATATTCTTGTCCAGGGCAGTGTCTCCAGCGATCCTGTCGGGTTGGGGGGGAAGAGAGTTTAGCCCAACTCTCCTTGGTAGGATTTTAAAACGTTAAGGGCAGACCTCACTACAAGAGCTAATAGTTTCAGACTCCCTTGCTTACACCGCAGGCTCAGAAACTAGATTGCTATTTTCTGCTGCTGAGGCTTTCGTTTATCTGACCAAAATCAGCTGTGGCTATGAGGCAATGGTATAAATTGGGGTTTCATCAGTGCCCATGTAGGTAGGGGAACTGATGTCATACCATGGGTGTTGCAGAGCTTGTTCACAAGTATAGCGTTTCCTGGGGTCCTTCTCCATCAGTTGCACAATGAAGTCTTTTGCTGCAGACAGAATATATTTTTATGTGCGTTATCGGGGACAATCGCATATAACGCATCCATTTCTACACATTTCTTCTAACACAGATTACAAATCATTTGAAACGAGCGCAACAACTCAAACTTCCACCTTATCCGAAGCGACAGCCCTGGGCTAGACTTCAGACTCTTCCATTGATCTGTTTAACGCTGTCCCCCGGGGGCAGCACATTATGTTTTCAGAGTACATTACTGCATGCTAATCTCACAGACAACGGCAGTTTGGCAGTACTTCCGCGCAAGACAAATGCTAATGAGATGTTCTCCATAAACGTTGCGACGGCTGGCAGTACTGAGACACCGAGGTTCAAGCTATAACACTAACCCTACATTTTGTTTATGATGTCTTAAACCACGGGAAAACAAACAACATATGGTGGCTCCTTTGCACACGATGCATTGTCTTTGCACGCTTTGTTTATGGGGAGCTAAGGAAAAGGAAGTGCACACTGGTTTTTAAAGGACCATATTTTATCCCTCCCCCTAGCCTAAGCGGGATCAAGCTTTCTACCTGAATCCGAGATGTCGTCCCAATATGGAGAGTCGAATTCATAGTCTGCTTTCAGGATTTGCTCAAAAAGCTTGGCGTCGTTCTCATCGTAGAAGGGAGGATATCCGCATAAACTGATGGGAGAGGGAGGGGTGGGAAGGGATAAGGTTACCACAGGACATACCTAGAGAAGGAGGAGACAGACTTCAAGAGAGGCAGTGAATGGATGAGGGGGTCAGTGTCCTAGTAAAGGGACCATTTGGAGCATACCAACATAGACCCAAGGGGTTGGGGGGTGGTCATGCAGGAACAGACCACTCTGATCAGGCGATAACAAAGCCTTAGGGGGAAATGCATGCTGCTCTACATGGGAAAAAAAAACCCAAAAACTCACAGGATGTAGGCGATGACTCCGATGGACCAGCAATCCACTGCCTTACTGTAGGGTTTCTGGGCCAGGACCTCAGGAGCTGCCAGACAACAACCATTTAACATGCTATTAAGTTCTCATTCAGACCCTTCATATCATCACCACACTTCCAGCTGGCAAGAATGACAGAGCTAAGATGGGACCTTTTGAAGTATTGACAACCAACCCTCTTGGACGCAGGCAACAAAGCAGCTTATTATCTCCATATAAACAGTTGGTGGAACAAAAATGTTTTTTGTTCACTTATGTACTCCATTAGATAATTGAAAATGGACTTAATAGCAGTAAAGCCAGCTAGAGCTTAACACTGCTGCAATCTCAAAGCAACATTACGAGGATGTAACATGAGGAAAACTATGGATGCTTCAGGTCTAAGTCTATTTTCTTTATTGTATTAGTATTCCACATCATGTGTATTCTGTATATAACCGTTGGGCTGTCCTCATTATTATACCAGGCTCCACAGTTTAATCAAGTTTAATGGAACTGCATGTCAGAGGAAAAGGAAATTAGCAGATGGCAGTCCCATGGTAAGACTTCCGTACCCACGTATCCAGGGGTCCCGCATGCTGTCGACATCACGCTTCCGGAGCCCTCGATCTTGGACAGCCCGAAGTCGCTAATCATGATCTTGGAGTCCTCATCCATACTGTAGTACAGTAGGTTCTCCGGCTGGGGGAAAACACAGGTCACATGACGGGGGGGGGGAGCTGAACTGCGGCCATGGGGAAACTCGCAGACTGGTAGGCCAACAAATCTCTGGGGCTGCCTTTCAGTTCAGAATACCAGAGAAGGGGACTTCCTGCTCAGGTATAGGACTTAAACAGGGCAATAAGCAGAGTTCAGGTTTAAACGACCCCAGTCGGCAGCTGGCCAAGAAGTCATATGGTTTAACAGGAAGCCTCAGTGGAGAGGCAAGCAATGCTTCACTACATGAACTCACTACAGAGAACTTAATTAGCAGTCCAAGGAAGGATCAGTCTGTTTACACTTCACAGCACTGCCTGTAAACAAATTAGCTTGTTGGGCGGCCAATTTAGATGAGCTTCCTACACTAAGCCCTACAACAAACAGGCCTGGGTGAGTCTGAGTCGACGGTTTAAGTGAGACGCACTGAAAAATGAAACTGATAGGCCGAGCTTAGAAAAAAAATAAAAATGCTTCCCTTTCAGAAGTTATTTTAAAATTGGACAAACCGTACCAGACATCAGCAGATATCCAATACCCACTTAATCAGACCATAGCTGTTCTTAGGCCTTTATTTATTTATACAACTCAATATTGTTTTATTGACAGATAGGGCTGTAATTTCATAAATGGCTTTTGTTTCTTCAGATAGTTCCACCTCAGCTAGATGTGTTGTTTCTGAGCTGCTATTAGTGCCATGGCTGTGTTTCAGCAAAATGTACTTATATACCCAGTATTGTTATATATTGACTCGACAATCTGACAAAGAAAAACAATAAAAAGGCACACCCAGCTAATGCAATATTCTGCCCAAAATTTTGAAAAACAGACTTTAATTTGGACAGCACTATGAGTCAAAATAGAATTCAATCTCCTTGTGAAGAGACAATCAATGCTGACTGTGAAGATCAATGTGAAGATCAATCACAGTGACCCACCAAGAGCTTGCCAAACTGTCAAGCCTCACCTTCAGGTCCCGGTGCACGATGCCCATGTCGTGCAGGTACTTGACGGCGTCCAGGATCTGCCGGATGAGCTTGCTAGCGTCCTTCTCGGTGTAGAAGCCCTTCTCCACAATCCTGTCGAAGAGCTCGCCGCCGGACACTCTACAGAGAGAGAGAGAGAGAGATGCATCTGAAACCGCCATTGGGAAACCGATGCCACGGAGAGGCCTGGAGAGAGGTACCTAGTGGCCCTATGCCTTAACACTGGGGACTGGGGAAGAATCTCTGTTTGATGAAGGAACTAATCAGAGATACAGAGCTACTGCGACTTGCACCACTATAACATTTAAGCTCTTTAGGACATACTGGACTTCTTCAGCTTGCCATTACGTTTAAAATTATGGCTAATTAAGAGAGAGAGAGAAAAAGAGAAACGCAAGGATATTCTTATTTGTGCTTTCAGGTCAATCATGTCTCAAGGCTTGATGGGAGCTCCAATCGTCCTATACATCACATGAGTCGGTTTGGTTTGAAGGAATCATTTCACAGAACATTCTAACAAACTTTTTTACGTTACGTTTTACTTTATTTGTTCTGCAAATTCTGCAAAATTTAACCCTCACCGGAAGTTAGTGCCAACTGATCACGGCATACATTTTAAACTACATTGTGGATGACCTGCCTTTTTCAAGCTGTTAAAGCCACTGTAGATGGCGTTTTTATGATTCTGCAAAAACCCTGCACATTTTCTTCTCTTCCAGGCTAAAAAAAAAGCTGGACCCAAACTCATGTCTCTAATTAACTGCGACACACTGTTGACCACCTGTTGACAGCGCAGTCCAGACGCTCGCACCATCTGCCAGTTTTCTGCATTTTTCCCACCATCAAATTTAAGCAGCATTGTCACTATGTCAACATAAAAACTATTCAGAAAACTGAAACGGCCCAAAACATTATAACTTCTGTATATCTGAAATGTCCCCCCGTCACTCTGTTGTTACCGTTTAGTCCCATTCAGCCAGGCCTGACGAAGTCCTTATCCACCAACCCTGTCCTTATCCACTAACCCTTTATTTCGTGACTATCATCAGAATTGACACTGTAGGTACGCTTCAGCTGTTGTGACGGGATCTTTTCTCAAATCAATGAAAAGATGTGTCAAATCTGAAAGCTACATTTCCCATTTGACCTGAACTATGTGGTGGACCTGGAGATTGGGGCTGTTAGATACTGCTGATTCGGAAGAGTCCAAAGAGCTGGACAGTTAAGCGATAACCAGGAAATGGCCAGGAACTCACAGCTGCATGACAAGGTAGAGGTGGGATTTGCTCTCGAAAATGTCCTCCAGGGAGACGATGTTGGCATGCTTTATCCTGGAAGAGAAAGAAAGAGAAATGGTGGGAGGGAAACACCAGTACGTGATGAAGCGCACGGACACGTTTGCTACGTTTCTGCCGCGCTCCCACAAACTCACCTGAAGAGCACTGCAGTCTACAGAGAAAGGAAGAGAAACACAAATCCTATCTCCGCTGGATACCCTCTCTGAGTAACGGTAACATCAGACAAAGCTGTCAGCAGTTTCTTAGAACCCCCCCCTCCCCACACAGAGCGCTGGCCAGCCTTTTTGGAAGAGACTGAGGGTAAACACAGTCACTCCAAACCACCAATGATCTACAACAGGTCCCAGAAATGCCATTTAGTGAACAGCTCATAAATCCCAATTAACTTGAGCATCAACATTTGCACAACAAAAATACATTGAAAGCATCGGTAACTTACAACAATACGCATTAAAAAACACTTTTCTGCCACAAGTGACTCACAGCAGTTAATTATCAAGTGATGCCAGACTAATGCGAGTGAAACTATGATTCAGTTAACAGCTCAAATCAAGCCTGATTAATTAGGCAGCTGGTTTGGCCAAAAACAGCGAACACAGTTGCCCTCCACGACCAGGACTGAGGAACATTAATCCACGACAACCTGTCATGACAATCGACAGCACTAGAAGAGGAGGCCAGCGAGTGGCAGGTCAACCGTCAGGGCGTTGCTAGGGACGAGCGGGAGGAGCGCCCCCCATCCCCCTCTCTGCTTCGCTTGTAAAGCTTGGCCGCTTTTCGGTCAAATGTAAAGGCGATGGGCTTTGCCCACATCATTACTGCAGGAGGAAACAGAGTTGGTTTTAAGTTTTTGTGCAGCTTCAATCCATTGAAACCCAGTATTGCTGGTCCAGTGTGAAAGGGCAACGCTTTCGACAGTTGTTCCCGGGGGCAGCTTCCGTTTGTCTCCAGCTACTCAGCGATGTCATGCTTGTCCACGCGTTGCGCATGTTGCCGTAACAAAAGAATCACCCCCTTAGCCCTGCTCAGTCCCCTCCCCCCCCCCCCCACTGTTAACCTCTATATTAAAGGTAAGTGCTGAACAACACCAGAACAAAGCGCTTACAAAAGCCTAAATTCCGTCATGACTCACACAGTTAGCGCGTTAGCCGTGGAGCAGTTGGCCTTGAAGACTGTGGGGCGGCCGGGGCCTTCGCTTGAGCACAACAGCGAGGCTCCGAGCTGCTGCAGGGCAGCGGGGTCAGCGGGACCTCGTGCAGACAAATTGCAGCTCAGGTCGGTCATCCTCCCCGAGGGAAGACGTTTCCACAGTAACCGCAGCAGGGCGCATCGCTCTAGCTTTAAAGCCAAGGAGGCGCGTTAGCGGAAATACGCCGCTCATATCACTCATCTTTTATTTCAGCCACAGTGAACACACACCAACGGGGGGGGAACCACGCTGCGGAGAAGTGCTACTGCTGCAGAATCTCGGAGTTGATACAGTTCTCAAACTTTTTGTCACGACGGCAATGCTGGGAATAGCCAATCAGGTCAATAGTGTGGGATACTAATAGCGTAGGAGTTACTGACAGCTGAAGTTCGTCAGCATCCTCAACTGATTATAAACGTAAGAATTTCAAGGATATTCAATTGAAGAATAACATTGTGCGTTCTGTTGCACAAGCTGTGGGGATGCCAGGTACCCGGGTTATTATTCATGTCTTATTTTAATTTAAAGTGTACAAACACGTACGGACTTCAACCTGAAGAGAGTTGCTTTTGTTTAGAAAACTATTTTAGGAAAAAACAAATTCTAGAAATGACTTAGCGAGTGTCAGTTCACACAGTTCACAGTTCGCATAAAATGTCAGTTTCTAGAAAGTGCAACGCAAATAATGTGTAATAAAGTTGTCAAGTTGCACTTGTGCTGGGAAACGGTGGGCGGTGGGTGTGTCCACCAGCAAAACCGCTATGGCCTATCTTTGCCTCCCTCTAGCAGGAGGAGGTAAAGTTTGTCCTAGGCTTAACTGTCTTTCAACATGAACAATTCAGAAACACATCACATCAAATTCCCCAACAGGAGACATGATTTTCAACACGTAGAGGGTCCAAAAAACTACTAACCACCAGGGGTCACTGTAATCATACACAGGTCAGCTCCTACAACAGGTCTTTTACAGACTTCACAGCAGGGAAATTCATTCCCTACATTGTGTATGGACAGTTGATTAGCTGACCATAAGCTATATAAGGCAGCCAGAAGTTCAACTAACGTTGGTGAACATTCCCAATAAGGCACAGAAAAGTCTCCCAATAGATTACAGTAATCATGGCAGGGTTCTAATGTTCAGAGATCATAGAGCAGATATCAAGAGTGTGTGCATGTGCGTGTGTTTGAAGCCTCACGCAAGACGGTGCCCATGGCCAAGTCCCAGCAGTGCATAGTACAAGGGGAAGAACTAAGAAAATCAAAAGTGAAAGGTTTGTTGCTTTAATTACGCCCGCAGCAAAACGTATTTAATGAGAAAGACCGAGCAAGCGCGGGTAATGAAGGTCGCCCAAAACAAAACCAGGCTAACAGCCCCGCAGAGGGCTCAGACGAGTGCAAGACCAGGGGGTGGGTAGAGCTTCAACGCACGCACGTAGGGGATTTTAAAGGGCTCGCGTCGCTTTTATTCCCCGAGGCGCCAAAACCCTCACATCATTTCTTCCCGTCTGATATAACCCGAGTGACCAAGAACAATTCTCCAGAGGCCGTTTTCACCACCACTTAATGAGGCCGCGTGGTTAAGCGAGAAGACAGGCGGGCATGTGAACGGACAGTTCCTCTCTACGAGTTTGATCCATAACTCAACGAGTAGCCACTTTGTTTCCCCCTTATTTCCCGAACGTGCACCGCGAAGGACGGCTGCAAAGGGCGAAGGGCGGCTGGCCTGCCGTGAGACGGGCAGGATGCAGAGGGTGACCACGGCACTATCGCATCATGGACAGAAACGCAGAATGATCGCTGGGAGCCAGGAGCTGCCCCGTAAACCCCCCGTAGGGAACTCAGCTCAATTGCACGACCCTTTGTGTCTGCCGTAACCCTGGCAACAGGGAGAGTAAAAATAGAAAACAGCCTACTTTAAGTTCTGACGTTTCCGGTGTTCAATTCCAAAGATTTTAATGGAAGATGTTTTTACAGAACGATCACTGCTGTACTTGCGGTCATCATTATTGGGGGGATGAGGATTTGGGGGGGGGGTTGGGGGCTGAATCTGTTCTGGCACACGGAAGATCAAGTGACAAGGCGGGCCTTGTTTGTGATGGAGAGCATTTCTGTGTGTGTGCGTCGGTGTGTATGTGAACATACACGCGCTTGCATGCGTGCGTCAGCCAGCTTACTTAAGTTCCAACTTACTTGTGGAGGACGGCGATCTCATTCTCGATGCTGTTCTCCTTGCCCTCCAAGGCTTTCTTGGGGATGCACTTGATGGCCACCAGCCTCTGGGTCTTTCTCTCCTCAGCCAGGACAACCTCGGAGAACGCCCCCCTGCAGGACACACACGCATGGATGACAGGTGAGGTCGGAAGCACTCAGGGAAACAAGCAATGCTGGGGAGGAAGGGGAGGGAGTTTTCAAGGTCACACAAACGGCCCAAACATGGATGAGGTAACAGACGTCTAATCTAGAATGGGTGTTCTATACAAACCAATAATTGTTACTGACACTGAAAATCCTCATTGTTTACATGAAGTTATGATAAACATAAGATCAGATCTGTGAAGAGAAAGAACTATGGGGGGAAACACAGTTAATGTTCGTGTGGATAATCAATTGCCGGAACAGACAGACATACTTCATTTTCTTAGCGTAGGGTTCATCGTTTCACCGGCATCCAGGCCATATCTTAAGCCCCAGAGATATCTCTATTCAAACAGATCGAACTTCTGGGTAACACCAACCAGATCTTAAACAAAAGGCGCTCAAACTTCCCATAACTTCTCAGTAAGCCTAACAGGGAACCATAGGAATTCCTCCACAACGTCATGTTCCGAACGACTGCTAACAGGACATTTCCCATTTTTGTTTAGGCTTCAGTAACTAAAACCAGAATCTCACAAAGTGGCGACGGGTGCGAGAACTTGTGCTTCTTAACAAACCTGGTCTGGGTTTCAAAATGAAACGGCATAATTTAACTGCCAAAATGTGTCAACACTAATGAGTAGCTAAGGACATCCAATTCAGTTTTTGTCGGCAGCCTCCAAAATGAGAAACGCTGTTCTTCCCATCTTTGGGGACGTCGGGTTCACTTGGTGTCTCACAGGCACCACTTCTGCCAAGGGAATGTAGAGAGGTAAGATAAAACTGCCAGGTCAAGACCGGAAGGCGAGAGCGTGTTGTGCTGAATGCCAATATGTGTAAGCAAGATCGTCTGATAAGCCACCTTAAGTACATTTGTCAAACTTGTCTTAACATGGTTTGTTACTCCCTTCCAGAAAGAAATAAAGGAAGAAAAATGTGTGTGTGTGTGTGTGTGTGGGGGGGGGGGGGTCTTCCCATAACAGGCACCAGAGCAGGGGAATGAGACTGCCGTTTAGGGAGCAACCAGGGGGGAATAAAGGATCTTTGGAGAAAATTGTCCCGGAGAGAGAGGCGACAGAGAGTGAGGGAAGAGAGAGAGGGAGAGAACACAAAGGAGAAGGGGTGGGTGAGAGAGAGCACCAGCAAGATAAAAAATAGAGAAATATAAATGACCATTTGCCATTTTCTCGGTCCCTTAGATAAAAGTTATGTGAAATCTAAATTAAGACCTCTGTGGTGCCAGTTTAACTATGTGAAGAGAAACTGAGAGGGGTGGGAAGGACGGAGAGGAGGTGGGAGAGATATGTCTGAGCAGAGGATGGAATCTCTCCTTGCCCAAGTACAGCGCGGCTGGCCGGGTGCGTGGCCCTTTATCCGAAGTGGGAAGATAAGTGTAGAGGCTTGTGGTGCCAAGACACCAGAGTTGAAGTTCCTGCTAGGGCCAAAGTGGCAACATAGCTTACAATTTGCCAATTTCCATGAGTCCGGGACATAAAACACAACCGGCCCTGATTGGCCTGCAGACCATGCATAGGTAACTCCTCGTTCAATAAGCCGTTAATGGCCGTCAGTGGTCAGCATGGCAGGCACACAGAATCGTTAAGAAAAAAATTATCACCTGGAGCGGCAAAATTCAATTTCCTAGATGACTAAAATCTGAAGCACCTACAGCCTGCAGTGGCCACGTCGTTGGTAGCAATTAGGAAAGTGGGCACACTGTAGAGCTCTCACATCAAAGAAACGCACCGGTAGTGGAGTGGGGTGGTGGGGTGTATTGGCATTGCTGGTGGGACAGATTCCTTCAATTTATCTCCGACTAAAGAACTACTCGTGGTTGAGTCACCCATCGGCACTCCAGAAAACCGCCTCTCAGCATAGCACTTGATATGTCCATGCTCACGGCCGAGGGCACAGCGTTCAGTACGGAACAGTAGTGGCCAGGCAGGAAAAAGAGGCCAGGCTTCCTGGCCAGCATTCATTTGGTCTTGAAGTGACTTAAACATCTTAGACCTAACTTATTTATCTAGCTGGGTATTTATTGAAATAATTCAATACTTTGTTGAAGGGTACAACCGCAGAGCCCCTCTTGGGACTTGAACCTGCAACCTTCAGCAGTCCAGTATCTTAAATACCACACCTTCTGTCCCAGCATTAACTATTACATCACCAAAAAATAAATAAAGAAAAACCGCTTGGCAACCTGAGGGCACATTTCAAGTGACACCACAGTGAGGAACATCATCTCATGCAGTGGGCAGGAGGCCAGGACTTAGCCTTTGTCAGGATCCTTTTGAGTTCCCCCCCCATAATCCCTTCAGAGCCCTTACCAGGTCTAAATTAGGTAATGGAGGAGCTGGACTGAAGGCAGGCCATCAAAAGGAGGCCAGTGTTAAATCAACACTAAAAGCATTCAATTTGCCGATTGTGTTAATGCATCTTGGCTCATCACCACGAATCCTACCAGCACACGGGGAGGGTGAGGAAGTACGACTAGTCTCCTCCAATCCTAGTCACCTTCAATACACCCATCTCTTATCCACCCTGTGGGCTACATAGCCTGCATGAGAGGTTCAGTGCCAACTGGAGGAGAGGCCCTTCACTCTCAATGATACCTCAAGCTTGCAGGCAAGTAAGACAGTAAGTCAGTAGGAGGCGCCCGTTACCGCTAAACTCTGCCAATTTGCCCACCCCAAGCCGAGAGGCGCTATACCAGTTGTGTGTTCTCTCTCGATAACAAATCAACAAATAACATTGGCTGAACAATGCCAAGTCCTCTGAACTTCACCAGCTTCGGTGGTGGTCTGACTGGGGAGAGGCTGACATTCAGAGTGGGCTTCTTGATAACAGCAATCTTTTCCCATCTGCATGGGAATGACACTTTTGACCCACTTTGCTGTTAGGGAGCCATCGGCCTGGTCTTATCACCTCCTGCTGTTTCAGTCCAGGGCCGAGGCTTTACCTGGAACGTCCCGGCGAAACGTCGGCTTACCCAACTCAGCAAGGGACCACGAAACAAATCATTAATCACAATAACAGTGCTTTCAAAAAAGCTCTTTAGCTTTTGGCCAGGGACTTTAGCAAACAAACCATTTCTGGGGGGGGTGGGGCGCTACATCCATGATAACAAAAGTGCTTTCCGCATCAGCTACTGAGGTTTATAAACAGGAAATCGGATTTTCTGGAAAAATTCGGATGGATGATAATGATGATTGATGATTGATGATGATGATGATGATAATGATGATGATGATGATGAGTTTGATGGATGATGATGATGATGATGATGATGATGACATTTGATGATGATGATGACGATGACGATAACGATGACAATGACAATGAGATTGATGGATGATGATTCATGGATCATGGATGATGGATGATGAATAATGGATGATGATATGGATGTGGAGGCTCATGGGAAGGGCATCTGCCACGTCCGAGCAGAAGATTGTCGAGCAAGGCTTGGCCATTTACTCAGCTGCTCCCAACAGGAAGCGCTCACCATCCTGACACGCGAGCCCAGGGGCCTCGAGCGCAGCGCTCATCGCAAGCCATCTCAGTGGAAAAACACGGTTCCAGAGCCTCGAGTTTCCACTGAGAAAAGCAAATGTATCCGCCCGTTGACAGTAGCACCTAAGTGGGCAGCTTGGGGCCTCAGCATTTTGTCCTCTTGGGTGAAGCGATTAAGTAGCAACCCTTTCTGTGGGGGTGAACAGCTTTACAGCCACGAGAAAGTTAACCGGAATCTCTTCAGTAAAAACTAGATTTGCATGACGGTAAGCCACCCCGAAGCAAAGGCATTAACTATTATTTGAAAAAAACCTTTTTTAATCCAGTCCAGCAAGAACAAAGCAGTCGATCGACGTCCCTCAGTGGGCGAGCATAAGAATGGTCCCTGCGCAATCTCCCAGGTGAGCCGTGGGCCTTGGTCACAATGGCCAGCTCAGGCCGCAGTTCCCACCAATCAAATTGCAGCCAATGTATGCAGTCTGCGCCGTTCCCCCCATAAAAAAATAAATAAAACGAGGTGACTCATTCTTCATAACTCATTTCCCACAAAGGAACCGCGTGAATCAGGGAACAGCACAAAGGGCAGAAGCAGGACTGCGTTGGCCGCTGCCTCACCTACAATTCCTTTCAAAAAGGGAACGTTTTCATCGCTAGGTGGGCAATGAATGACTGATCGACACTTGCCAGTTCAAACTAAGCCCTGACATTGAACACTAATGCCCGACAAACTAAAAGTTTTCGCCAACAGACTTTCACTTCACGTGCCAATTTATGCATTTCAGCCGACATCTTCATCCAATTATGGTTTCAGCTGGTAAATGGCGTTTAAAACAAAAAAGCTTGGCGTTGCTTGGTTTCCGTTGCTACTGGCAACCCGCGGCAAGCAGGTTGCCTTCTCTTGCTTCTGATTTTTAATGACTCTGCCGTGCATCAAAAGAATTCAAAATAACACTAGTGGAGGGAAAAAGCCCCACTAATGAGTGAAGTCATCCTACAGAAATGAAAGGTCATATGCCACAGCACTCAACCAAAATGTAGACTGAGGTTCTCATCGTCATTTGTGTTGCATTTCCTCAACTGGGTGACAAACACAAATACAGGCTCGTGGCGGAAAATTGCCTTTTTGTGTTGCAGCATTACAATTTAGTTGTTTAGCAGATGCTTTTATCCAAAGCGACTTACGTAGCTTACAATTTGTACGTTCATCCACTTATACAGCTAGATATTTTACAGAAGAAATCCAGGAGAAGAAAAAAGCGGATGGGACTTGAAACTTACACTCTCTCTCACTACACCAGTAGCTGCCCTAACATGATAATAATCACTTCATTTATTTCCCAAGGCAACAGTCAGGGGAGTTCCCTTTAGATCCCCTGTCACACCTTTGGTATGTTTGGCATGGCCCAGGTCCCTACATATTTCCATAAGGGAAAAGCAGATGTCAAGAGGCCATTTTCTCCATTCACTTCCAAAATTAACATTTGTATAAAAGCCATTAAGGTTTTGCTCATCTCTGCCACAAGGTTATGGCATGGCATTGGTCAAATAAAACGCACTCTAAATTAGAAGCTTAAAACTTGTGAATTCTAAAGATACTGGGTACACCTCACGGCTACCAACACGCTGCAGAACCAGTTCTTTTGGGTGGGCATCCCATGGACCTGGCCGTCACTAGGACCCACCCACCCTTCCACCCCTCCAATTGGGTTTATGTTCGCGCCAAAGTGACCCTTTCAGCTTCACAGTAGAAGAGAATCTCAGCCCCAATCTTGTACCTACAGCTTTAAAACAAACACTTTGCCCACCAGTTGATTGCTGGAGCATTTGCATGTGAAATTATACCCTTTCCTGGAAGACAAAAAAGCAAGCCTGCCTTAAGTCACCAATCAGAGAAATGAATTACCAGGGCAACAGTCCTGGTACGTCAACCGGGGGAGGCTTTCCAGCACAAAAAAAAAAACAAAAAAAACAGAATAAATAAATGAAGTCAATCTCAGCTGAGCCCATTTCTGCAATAATTCAGCTGCTGGGCAATATAAGCGGATTTAAGTGGATTTATCGTGGAGGTGCCAAACTCAATTTGTCATAACATTCCGAGCCTTTGTCCACCCCCTCCTCCTCCTTCTTTTCCGCGTTCTTCTCAAAGAGAACCTGTTCCTTAAGCTCTGCTCTCCTCGGGCTGAGAGCACCCACCCAACACACCAGGCTGGGTCGCCTCTCTGCCACACCTTTCTCCAGTAGGTAGAATCCAGAGACCCTCTCTGACAGAGCTCATCCCTCCACACCAAACCATGTCAGTCAGCCAAACCCCGGTCCGTTATTCAGCCAATATCACCTATGCTGTGATCCACCCAATGTCAGAAAATAACGGGGTCATGATTTGGATTCAAGCTCACAATACTCTGGCTTCATTCAGCACCCCATCCCCACTACAGTGTGTACATCCAACAGACTGTGCCCCAGTTCGGGAGGAAATAAGAGGGCACTGACCTTTGGGGTAGAAACACAGAGTCTTGGTATGGAAAGAGACAGTGTGAGTGTGAGTTTATTTCGGTCACACCCTAGCCTTTGCAGTCTTACTTCCATGCGTACAAAAGACTTTCCAGAGTAAAATAACTTTTCTTTCTTTTTTTAAAGTCTTCTTTTTAATTTTTCTTGCCCACAGAGGCTACCCTCAGGCCAACTAATCTAACCACCACTGCTGAAACTGTACTCCACGCCTCCTTTCTCTGGTCTGTGTGGCCATGCCGATGCAAAGTTCCGCCGATGCGAAGTTCCGCCAAAGGAAGCAGAGAGAAACCGTGCCCTCAAACAAAAGCCTCTTCAGAAGGCAAGGAACCGCATGGCGGTTCACACACCCCTCGTGCTGCACGTGGGCCCAGGGATAAATACTGGTTTTGCTTCGGCCCGGTTCAGGAAGCAATTTATTGTGCAGCGTAGCATTTATTGCACAGGGTCTAGGGTCCATGGAAATGGAGATTGGTGATGCAACTGTGCGCCCTGTGAAAGCCCCAGCTGGGTGTAGCGTCCCCACAACTCGCACGGGTTTGCTCTCGGATACAGAAGTGAAACAATGGTACTTTGTGTTCTTATTAGGCGGCTCCATCCAATTCTCCCTCAGGGTACAGACTCGGAAACCACATCCCGGAACAACACGAGTGGACAAAGGATTCACTCTACAGATGAGTGTTTTCTTAATCACAAACCGAGAACATGGGAACAGGGAAACGGGATCAGTGTTGGTAGGCCCTCTGAATTCCCCGGGGTATCGCCTTTAGTAGGCATCTGAAGATAACCACAGACCTGTGCTGTAATAAACCTTGTTTTTAATGCTGGTAAATCAGTTGAAAAATTCACCAAAGCACCTTCCCTATCTAGAACTAGCTCTTGATTGGACGGAGGGTCACGGACAGCTCCAATTAGCTAGGTTCTGGCACATTTTTGTTTGGACCCACCCACCTCTTATATTGCAGAAATTAGCCTGTGACATGGCCCCTTCCACTTTATCTCTCATCTTCTGGTCCACTGGAAGGGCCCCTAATACAAGCCAGATGTAGCTGAATTCTTAATTAAGGCACTATCCAAACAGTGGGCAGGCCAGAAAGCCCCGGCTACATACGCTGAAGGCTCTTGCTCGTTTCCCAGAGGTCTCACTGCAGCTAATCCTGCACACTGAACAGGCCTAGGGGAGGGGGGGCGGTTAACAAAAGGTTCATCCACACGGGAACGTTTGCAGCAGAGTGAGGCAACCGTAACGCTCCCGGATGGAAAAGAAAATTGGTCTCTGAGCACAGTCGCATCCTCAGAGTTTATTTGCGGCAGCTAGTGAGCATAGCGTTCGTGCGTGCGACTCTTCGACCCAGCAAACAAGCCAAACAAAACCCTAAAGCATGAATACAGCCCCCCGAAATGACCAGGCCGACGGTAAAGAAATGCTAATGGCGCTCTCTGCGTTTCGCTCCCAACCCCGGGGGCACACAGACAACAGCTTTCCCATGACATTTCGTCCCTAGGGTGTCGACACAGCGCAGCAGAGGAAAGAAACAAACCAGGTCACCAGGACGCGCTCTCCAGTGTCCAACGTATAAGGCACAGAGAAAGTGCGAGAGAGGCCAGGGGGAACCAAATGATTCCCCTCATTTAACGGAACCCGTTTCAGACACGTCATCATCCTTGACTGGGTTTTCGGCGTCGTTTTCAGATTGTTCTTCAGCTGTATGGACAATTTTGACGTGCACAATATGTAGCGGATTTAAGTAAATATATTTGTTCTGCCACTCAAGTCTATGCAACACCCACGGCAGGCACACCATTGCGCCTGCACTGTATCCAGCAAAACAGCAAAACACCTGTGAAAACACAGGCTATAACCAAATAAGCGAGGTTATCAAAAACAGACCATTTATAAACATACTTCAAGTGAGAGGCTGGCTTCCCTGATTATAAATGCAACAGGAAGTTAGGCAGGAATTCCCTGTGGCTTCATTAACTATTATTGGCCCATCACTTTTATAGCACGTAGGCCAAAACCTCAGTTAGAAGCTGGCTTTTATACCCTTTTATATTTTTAATGCCCTGAAACAATGGATTTTCCAAAATATCACCATTCTAAGGACATGGGATTCACTCTCATATGCACACAGACCGTGTTGTGCGAAGGACGGGCTGTGATGTTAAAACCAAGGTTAATAAACCAGATGCAAAACACACACAAACATCTTCAGGCACACAAGAGGAAGAGGAAAAGAGACAAACACACACGTCCTCACACACATACCCACACACAAACTCTCTGAATGAAGCCCAAGAGATGTGCAATGATAATGGCCGCCGTCTTTGCTTACTGATGAAAGCAGCCTATGCTTTTTTTTTTGCATATGACCTGCAGGTGGTGACATCAGTGCAGGATCAGACATTTAGTAGCCATCCGCAAATTCCTCACGGCAACACCAAGAGAAAAACATTCACTGCCAGGATATCAAAAGCAGGGGCTTAAAAAATGTTTTTTTATTCACGGATATACAA
This sequence comes from Hiodon alosoides, assembly GCA_025775065.1. NCBI lineage: Eukaryota > Metazoa > Chordata > Actinopteri > Hiodontiformes > Hiodontidae > Hiodon > Hiodon alosoides. The sequence goes on along the minus strand of JAOYSI010006694.1, from coordinate 13,957 downwards.
GAATATCAAGTACCAAAAATTGATGACTCAAACCCAAGGGCCTCTTTTTCCAAACAAAAAGAGCTTCCTGTATAATGCTAGTGGCTTCTAAACTTCAGTTGTTAAGGTCAGGACTAGAGGCTAGGGCAAAGTGGGTTTAAACAGTGCCGCTTCCTGTACGGAAGAAACTGATGGATAATATCCTTCTCCGGGTGTTAACAACTTTGAGGGGAGGTAGGGGCCATGGTAGCTGGCTGAACCACCTTCTCTCACGCACAATGACAACGCAGGTGCTGAACCGCGCAGCATTTAATCTGGACAGCGGCGTCGACAGGCGCACAGAGCAACACAGCAGTCAGCGCTCGCTGCCGTGAAATCTGTTTCTCAGGGCGATGCTCCTCTACACGCCCCGCCTGTTTCCTAAACAATGCCCCCCCCCAACGGGCACAATTCTCTAGTGTGAGAAGCCGTCAGAGCCAGCTTCCTCTCTGAGGGACAGAAAAATCACACAGCAGCCGGCTCCCGGGCGGCGTGGTCGATGCAGGCGGTCGGATGCGAAAAGGGGAAGCTGAATAATTGATGAGGAGGGACGGCTCCCTGCACCGGCCACACTTGGAGAGACAGCTGCTCGCCCGCTCACACATCCACCACAAGCCTAGTCCCACACCACCGAATTCCCCACCAAAGGCACCGGGCTGACACAAATGTGAGTTCGAGGGAATCGTCCCGATTGGGAGCCCGTTTTAATCCACGCTCCAGTCCAGTTCGGCATCCAGCCACAGCCACCGCTGCAGAGCGCTCTATCAAACTCAGTGCCGGATCTACCTTTTATGTGTCTGTGGTCGAACCCCCTCCCCCCTCCTCCTCACACCTAGACCATCGACAGTGGCACGCTCTCCACTTGTAAAGGCCTCTCGAACATCATCGAGCGCTGAAGAGCGGCCGCCGCGGTCCTGCCAGGCCGGCCGAGCGCTGAGTGCTTTCGACATTGGCAACGGGGCGAGGTTCAAAGCTGAGCAGCAACGACTGCTTCAAAGCCCATCTCTTTAAACGGGAGGGTCAACAGGAGTGAATTAAACCTTTCACTGGAATATTTATCGCAATTACTCTAAGTTCTTGGCTGGATTCTAAAAAGATTCACCCCTATCTGACTACACCTCAAAGACAGTTCCACAGGTAATTACTACTTAAGTCCTTCTGGACGGTGAATGGGGACCAGAGGCCAGGAACACAATTTGACCGGTGTGAGTATATTACAAATCATCCAGAAACGCCAGCACGTCCAAACAGATTCCGTTTCCGCAGTGCTGAAAAACAGGACAACTTCTGTCATCTTTTACGGCCTGCGATTGATCAGCACCCGAGACTGAAGAATACACAGAGGCCACACCTCTGAGCTGTTCTGATATAAATCTCTGCTATTCATGTGCACACCACTGTGCCTCCATTTAATTACAGCGGCGTCCTTAGCAAGCCATAATCTCCATTGATTTTAGATGATTCCTGCGTCCGCTGCACTCTCTCAGGTCATCCAAGCTGGCTAGGGGGCGGTCACAAGCAGCAAAGGGAGGGCAGGGCGGAGTGGAACTGTCGGAGCACTGGACGCTGGAGTAGGCCGGGCCAGGCCGGGCCGGGCCAGGCCAGGCAGGGCAGAAGTCCGTTCCCCTGCTCATGAGACCTCATGGCTTCAGGGCCAAAGCCCTGTTACGGTCTCCTGGGAATAGAAAAACTCAGATCCAAACGAGACCAAGCTCCTGGGTTACTGGCAGCCCTGCCCGCTACATACAAGAATATAAAAGACGGGCGGAACTTTCTTTGGCAGACAAAAAAAATTGCCCTGGTGCCCTCCCATCAGCAGAAAACACACACCATTTATTTTTTAAATGGGGGCAAGTAGGATGTTTATGCACATCAGCACATCGGCCTACCAACCACGTCCCTCACGTCCCAACCACGTCTAACTACTATTGCTGAAGGCTCAGTCCAGACTGATACTTCAAGGGGTATGGGGATTTGTCATCAACAAACCCTGACAGCATGCAATATAAAGTCACACTGTTAAAAATATAATCGTTATTTACTGTATTCCATTTTCACACAAAGTATATAATTCAAAAAAATTGCCTCTATTACACTCTTCTAAGGAAGTTACGCAGCTGATAGGATCAGAACAAATCTATGGCAGCCACGAGACACAAGAGTCCTACCAGTGAATAAAAGAACAACACTTATCCATTTAAAGCTCATTCAGGAGGGAGTTGGTCTTTGGGGGGAAAACCAATTCAGAACAAATCGTCAGAAGGCGGTTGATCGGTGGCAACACGGGAAAGCACTAGCACATTCGACGGCAATGAATCACAGCGTTTTATGGTCCGTGTGAGCCCATCGCAAACGGGCCTTCGGGCCGACTGGGCACCTCAGTCCTCGTATCACCCCCCCCTGGATTTTAATAACAGGCAAGTACACAACTGTAGCAAGTTTCCACTAGATGCCCTACAATTCATCAACGGCAACGCAAAAATGTGTCACTGCGTCAACCAGCTCTCCGTCCTCCAGAATTCCTCCCGCAGTTTAGTTAGAAGGCTTCCACAAACACACTGAAGGGGATCTCCGAGAAATCTAAATGGCCATTCTAAAACAGCAAGGTTGAAGTAGCACTTTCAGGAAGTGTGATTAACTAGCCCCAGTATAAACGGTAGTCGGTAACACAAATATTTACTTTATTGACTCATCACATCCTTGGCAAACAGACTCACACGAGGCCTGTGAAACATGGCCTCCTTTAAACTGAGTTTTTCAGAGGCTTGACACATGGAACTTGGCCCGTAAACCTGATTCAGTCGGCGCAGGGACACATGTGGGTGTGTATTTGCTTGTGAGTGTGTGTTCGAGCCAGCATCCTGGAGAAGAACTTTGCTCTTAATCCCTAAACTGACTCCGCTCTTCAGCAGTCAACATTTAAGCAACAGATGGACTAAACTTGTTCTAAAAGTTCTACAGAATTCTAATGACGGCATTTCCTTCTACAAAGCTGACCCGCACTCCTACAAGCGATGATGTAGCTCTTTGCTTCCTGGGGCCGCTATAACCAGATGTAAACAATTCTGAACAACTTCCAAAACGCCCCGAACATCTCCTCGTCCGAACGGTAACCACTTCCCGTGAATGTCCGAGGCCGACCACCTCAGAAAAATCCCTGGAGCTGCACTGAAAATGAACGAACTGATATGGGATTTAAAAAAAGAGAGAATGAAAGAAAAGAAGCTTTGTCACAGAGAGAGGCAAAAGGAATCCCCCGGAGAAACGAGCTCCTCGACCGTGACGGCAACAACGGCGGCAGCAAGCGGTTGGCTCGGAGGCGTGCCCTTCGTTTGGCCAAACCGACGTGCTGGAAAACCCAGCAGTGTAGGAGTCTGTCGTTGTTTTCCCTCCTTATGTTCCGTTTGTCAGTAAAACTCATCATCCCCACATGGACAAAGGACCGCACTGGAAATTCAAGGGATTTAGGTGGCCAAGCATAACAGCACTTGTCTTGAAAAAATAGGAAGAAAAAAAAAATTAACTTGTCAAAACAGTTCATTGAGGGGCGCCTGATCAACCTGCTATTGTGCCGCTCGAAATAACTCAAAAACGGAACTACAAGGCATAAACACGGAAGATCTGACCGAGAGCAGAGAGGGAGGTGAAAGGGCGGTGTTTGCTTGGCAGCTCAGGGGCATGGAGGGGCCCCAAGTGTTAACAGGGAGCGGGCATCTTATCTTGCCAACGCCAATCATACAGAAGGGAACAGTGCAAACCCCTCGTGCTCCATGGCCCACGCCGCAGAGGAGCCGCAAAATATTTCAGGAATTCAAACAGGCACTCCAGACACTTTTTGGAAAGCGACCCAACAGAAGCGGACTTGGTTGCGATGACAAAAACGAAATATGTATGTTCCCAGGCCAAATTATTAATAGCAAATAAAAACTTTGTTTCCATGGCGACTACAGTTACAGTCCATATGGAAAGTGTCTCCGCCGGTTGCCTTGACAACCAGCCCACCATGAACTCGGTTAAGCAATGTGGTGAGCCAGTGATCTTTCCATAAACAAGTCTGGACCAACGCAATTGACTAGAAATAAACCGGTTTAAACGGTTTAAATATTGAGATTAAAAACAAGCCGGGTAATAGGAAATAAAAAAATGAAATACACATTTTAAGAGATGCTCCACTTTAAGACATGAAATACCATTAACTGTGGGAGAATGGATGTGTGCAGCATAACTCAGGAGCGCCATTTAAGAGGAATGTCTTCAGTGTAGCAAGGGGCTGCGAGCTTTCACACCGTTTTGCTCTGCCACTTGCAAACCATAGGAGGGAAGGATGAGAAGTCAAACAGGAGAGGACAGAGACCGACAGAGGACTGACCCGAGAGGACTGAAGCCTGTGCGGGAAGATGCGACAGAGAAAGAGGATGGCAGGATAAGGCGCTTTCAGAAACAAAACGTCCAGGAGGGAACGCCACACCGAGCAGGTGAAATCTGTCCCGAGAACTACAGAGAGACGTGCGTTTTGCCGAGCTGATGGGCGAGGGCGTGAGATACACTGGGCTGTTGTATAGCAGCGGAGTGGGAGCAAACGCGGGGCAGAAGCCCCAGGGAACCGCGCGACAGTTCCAGCCGGGGGAGAGGGGCCGAGGACAAACTGAGGGAAAGGAGTGCTTAGGAGGAAAATCCATAGCAGCATGCGTCACTGTGTAGCCATGCGAACGCCATTCCACGTGAAGGCACCATGCTGTGTCCACACCTTCTCCTGGCCGTGCACAGCAGACGTAATTGGCCTTCAGGGCCCTGCAAGTCGCCGAGGATAAAGCATCTGCCAAATGAGTAAATGCACAGAAACACAAGCGGGACAGAGGAGAGAGTAAGGGCGAGAATAGAAAAGAAAAAAAGGCCCGGCATTGAGCGCCCAGGAGGCGAACGGGACGAGGTTTTATAGCCCAAGGGTTATAAAGCTGCGCGCGCGCACCCGAGGACCGGATCGCCTAAAGCTGGCGCACTGCGAAAGTGACCTCGTTCGCAATATTTAGCTCAGGCGCCGTCAGCTGACCACGCAGGACACGGCCCGTCACACTGATTAATGGACGGGCCTTGTCCCAGCTCGTAATAGAACCGGGGGTGTAAGCCGCGCAGCCGAGTAGCCAAAATGTCCTGTGTCGTTTTTTTTTTGGGGGCCCCTGCACTTAAAAACCTGATGTACACCAGATTTTAAGCAACCGAATGTAATCAAACAGGACATTAAAAAATTACTCACTCAAAGCAGAGAGAAATTGAATTTATGACGGCATTAGTACTCACGCAAAAGAGCAGAGTTACATGCGTGCTGTGTGAATGTATACCGTGGGAGGCCCTCTGCACTGTACTTCTCAGGAATGTGTAGATACGCCTAAACCATTTAAAGGCCTTCAAAGAACAAATAGGTTTACCATTATTTCATTGGAGAGTTGCCCATGGCAACTGTAGAGGGCAGAGCTGCCAGTAAACATTGCCTGAGTAAACACCCCAAGACCGCACCGACTTCCCGACCGTGAGCACTGCCATAACCACCGCAGTCCGGCAGCCCCTCGCACTAGAGCTGCATTTAATACGGTTCCCCCTCTGCCACCTCCGCCAGCACCACACGTCCCTTTCCGCTGCAGACATTTCAAGTAATCCAATAGCAGGAGCTGGGAGGACAGGCGATTCCGGTAAAGTGACGGCACGGAAGCGGAATGTGGTTAAAGAAAACGGCCCTGGCGAAAAACGCGCCAAACCAGAGCTCAAGAGCATAAGACCATGGGCTGCCACTCCTTCAGAGCATGCAGTTAGGAACACAGGTCGAGTAAGAAATGGAAATTTTATCCATCCAACGATCTGGCCGGCTCTGATAAGATCAGTTCAGATCAGTTCCTGGGAAGGCTGTCTATGGTATCAGAACACCCAAGGGATGGGCATCAGTTAGAAAATGTTGATAGCCGAAGCCAAAGGTTCTAACAACATACTTTTCAAAAACTGACAAACACACATACACATACACACACACACATTTTGAATTTTAAAACATTAGCATGAACAGTGACTAGCAAATGGATCAGAATTGATATGATCCAGCACATTATTCAATTATGACTCGTTAGCTGAAATTCGTGATATTTGACCCAGTCAGCGCTGGGTCACCGATGCAAGACTGCACATGTGGCGTTGAAGGCGGAACTTTCCCATATGTTTCAGGTCTGAACTTGCGACCAATAAATCCCAGAAAAGTAAAAAAGAAAATAAACTAAACAAACTGGCTTTCTTGAATATCCGACTTCAAAGTCTACTGATAAAAAAAAAAAAGCGCGGAGCTTTCAGTAAATGACGGCAAAACCTTGCCATTCCACACTGGTCAAAGGTCAAAGGTTAAACAACCCAACCCTAAGCCGACCTACCAACAAATTTTCTAAGTTATAATAGTTAATGGCAACCAGCCTTCTGCCAGAATTCCACCCTCATCTGCCTAAACAGAGACAGAAAATTATACAAATCTAACACATATAGTGAAGTACATACATTTGTACAACAAACCATTCCAATTGTTATGCATGTTCTTTTGGTATGTACAGTATCGTGAAAAGGTATTTGTTCCCCATTTAATTTTCTGCATTTCTGCATATTACTGACACCATTTGTGTCACGCTCCCGTGAGAAAAAGTAGTTGCCACAGTATCCAAACACTTCCTGTATCTTTTGATTAGTCTCTTGTAGCACCATGGAAGGGTTCTGGCCCATGCAGACCATTCGCGAGTTTTCGAGCGTGCGTGGACTGATTGTTTCAGGCACTGTCACAACATCTCAATGGGGTTTAGGTCTGGGCTTTAGGTCTGGGCTTTGACTAGGCTAATAGAAAACCATTCTAATGTAGACATGCTTGTGTGTTTATGATCATTGTCCTGCTGCACGACGCTTCTGCTTCAGTTCACGGACGGATGGCCAGACATTCTCTAGTTCTTTCAACGATGACAAGGAATCCAGGTCCTGATGCAACAAAGCATGACACTACCACCATGCTCGACCATTGGTGAGAGGTTTTTACCGTGGAAAGCAGTGTTTGGTTTTCACCAGACGTAACAGGGCCCATGTTGGCCAAAAAATAGTAGCACTTTCGGTTTATCCGTCCACAGAACATGGAACTGTTCCAGAACATCTGAGTATCATTCAGGTGCTTTTTGGAAAACTTGAGACAAGCATTCCATGTTCTTCCTACTGAGCATTGGTTTCTGCCTTGCTACAGTGACTTATTGATGGTGAGTACTGACATTAGCTGACATTAGCTGCAAACCCAGGATGTTATGCTAGGGTTCTTTATGAGTTCCTGGAAGATCTTACACCTTGCTCTTGGAGTTATTTTGGCAGAACGGCTACTCCTGGGAAGATTGATTACTGTCCCAAGTGTTCTCTATCATATATGGCTCCAATTGTGGTTCAGTGGTTGTTCAGCATCTCAGAAAATAGTTTAGCAAATCTTTCCAGACTGATAACCATCAATAGCTTTTTCCTGGTAGTCTTTATTTCTGTATTTTGATTGTGGCCTGATTGATTAACCAAAGTATTCAAACAGTTGACCCTACTTATACCTTGAATTGGGTTAATTAGGGGGGTCATAACTTTCAGGCTTGAAGACTCCATGTTTGATTACCTTACACACCAAACAAATGAAAGCACCAAACTTTTGTGTCATTTTGTCTCTCAGACTTCCTCTACATGCTACCTAAACCCACAACAAGATCTGAAATGAAGATCAGACAGGGGAAAAACATTTTGTTCACAGTACTGAATATGCTATTATGTTACATTGCTGTAAATGTACCATTTGTATTTTTAAGTACGTTTTTCTTACTGGCTAGATGGTGGTACTGCAGTGCTCTGAAGTCTTCCAAGACAAAGGTTCATGGATCTTTGAGCTTTACAGGTGAGATGGACCATCTCCCTGTAACAGGCTTGGGACATCTTGGTCCTCTAGGTGCCGCGGTGTCAGCCAGTTTTACAGCTACTGCTCAATTAGCGTCTGACTTACACCTGGGAACACCAGGCAAGATGGTTTCTAATCCATATAATAGTCACATTTGAAGTGAAGTGACAGGCACATAAACCTGCAAACGCTACAGCCCCAGGGCAGCAGGATGGTCCACCCTATTACATAATCATCAAATGCTCATCTCCTGTATGCAGAGCTTTGTTACTAGCATGAAAAATGTACTTAGTCTTACATGGTTAAAGGTTAAAGGTACAGACTGCTCAAAATAGGGATTCCCCATCCCGGAGGTTTTCCGTCTCTCTTTAAATAACCATCAGCCTCAATATGATGGGAAAATACTAGATCTGCTCAACCAGGGCAATTATTAGTTCATTAAAGTCTTTTAGTGTTTGGCTGAAATAAAATATTGCACAGGGCTCATCCAGGACCAGGATTGGAGGCCCCTGGCGTAAAGGGAGGGTTGGAGAACATGGTCTAAAAATCCTTCTGTTTCTGATGGCACTAAACTATCTGTGGGATGGAGTCCTTGGGGTAAGAGACAGGTTGTGCAGCACTCCCAGGTCTGGCTGTAAATTCGTATTCCGCAGCTTTCAGCCACAATCAGAGATTTTGCTCTTTGCGAATGGAAGGACGCAGAATCGGCCAAAGGCTCCAGCCGTGGGGGGGTGTGTCGGTCACTGCCGCCTGGTGACGACTGCCAGATGGGACCATTCAAAGTGGTAACGATGGACAGCCAAGGTGCTGCGGCCTGACAAGAGCCACAACCGGAAAAACCTGAGAGGCAATCATAATTTGCTGGGCTAGAGGAATGCAGCGCAACTCTCTTCCTTTTAATCTGTCAACATGACCAAAAGGACAACAGACAGACATAAAGGACTGTAGAAATACAAGAATAATGAATAATTCCCAAGTTGACTTCACCAATATAGTCATTCACTACCAGAAATGATGAGATTCTGTATGAAGTATTAAAGACTAAGTTAATTTGGTTGAATTATCAGGTAAAAATACCTTTTTCGGGCTCATTTACTCTGCCGTCTGACACCAAGGTCCTCAGTATCTCTCTCCCAGGGATGACCCAGTGAAGATCTCAGTGAGTGTGAAAAACAGAAAAGCACCTGATGGCGTCGAACACTTACGTCCCAAGGACTTCTTTGAAGTCATAGTTCTCTTTGACATCCGAGGTTTTCTTTTTCCAGGCGTTTCCATCTTCGCCCAGAGGCATCTTGCTGTCGCTGCGGTCGGCCACGGGTAAACTGTGGAAGGGAAGAGAAGAAAGATCACAGAATAGGGAGCCTTTTACTTTTGAGTGCACCAGCTCAACCCTCAAAACACCCTCCCTTCATCTAATAGTTATAAAAGAAAAACCTACAGTATTTATTACCTAGAAGAATAGGCCACAATGCATCAGTGCCAGAATGGATGCACATAAATACATTTCGACAAAAATAAAACAAACAAATAAATAAATAACACACAGATTTCAATGGGTTGCATAAGAATGACACACTAAAGCAAGCTATTGAAAAACTGACGACACTCCAAATGGGGTCTTCTTTCTCAAAAATGAATGAATGACGACGGAAGACGATTCCCATGTACTGGGGATACATCAGTCTCCTCACTTTCACCAGGACTGATGAGAGCTTGATTAGTGACGCCTTCTGCCTCGACCAAGCTAACGGCTACATTCTAGTGTGCCTGCTCCATAACTTGCAGTCTGGTGTGACCAACATCACCGGCTACACAACAGTTCTCAGGTCTGTCCTCCGTGGTTTCTAATCTAATCACGTTGCATAAAGCAGAAATACAGACCACTGCAGAACTCAACCCATTCAATTAAACTCCAGGCACAGAACTGGAAGTATGCAAAAAAAAAAAAAGAAACGCAGTATTTTAACGCTAATCAAGTGTTTAACTGCAGGAAGAGAGGACTCTACAGGCTTTTCCTTGCAGCAAAACATCAGCAGATGGCCAAGAAAAGCAGGCCGATAAATATTTATTTCTGTAAGGAGACTATGACTAACCACTGGATTTTCACCCATCTTCGTAACCATTCAAAAGTGCTAAACTTTGCCACCAACACAGCAACCATTATACATATACAGTGTAGGCCTATTAGTCAACTTGCAGTCCGAGGAAGATATTTTACACTGCATAGAAGGAAACGGAGAGAAAACGAGTCCTAATGCTAAACTTTTATCGAAGTCCTTCCGCTATGATGCCCTTGTTTGTGAAACGGTACTTTTGTGGACTTTGTCGTACGCAAGTTGTTTTTAGACATTAGCGAATTGAGACATATGCTTTATTTGGTAACTAATAACTAGTCATTTGTTCTTGATCTGGAGAATGACAGATGGCTAACCAGCCATTAAGTTTGGCACATTGATCAACAAAGGAAGGAACAAAGAAACACTAAACTGGCACCTGCAAGGGAAATTATTTTAAACTGCATTTGTCAGGAAAGGACATGAAAGCAAAGTTAATAGATTTAGTCAGCTGAATCGTGAGCTGGGTTTAAATCCTTTTGCCTTACCCAGATTTACCCCCCCCACACTTCTACTTTCCTATGAGTCAGTCTCTCTGGGTCAGACTGTGGCCATGAGACTGTGGAATATGCAAAAGAATTAGCCACTCATCTCTGCAGCTTCCTTTTGTCGTTCGGCCATTAGCGAATAAGGATAGATGTCGTCTTTTTCTTTTTCAGTTGACCTCTCCTACTCCGCTCCCCCATACCCCAGTCTGGGTTTCCATGACAACAGGAGTACACAGTTTTACAGTATGCCTTTTCCTCATATGAAACATAAAATATATCTCAAACACTTTGATGATGTTTTTGATTTTGAAAAGTTTCTTATTTTTCTCAGTATTTAATTAGATTAAAGTGTTTTCAAAAATATCCAGATTTGTTGTTTAGACCCAAATCACAACTTACAACTCACAATTACATTTGCAGCATTTTACTTCTCAACCGGAGTAGTATCCAAAACACAAAAAATATTAATAAATAGGAGTAAAAAGTTAGGTATACAAATCACTTTAGAATTTAATTAGCAGAATTGTTTACTACCCATTTTCCAAAATATTATTTAAATAATGAAGATCAAGACTTACAATTTCTGTTTTTATGAACAAAATTAAAATATAACCAAGATAACCTGTCCCAGTCCTTCTGCGTTTTATCACATTTTAGTTTTTTTTTTAAAGTTTGGAGTGATTGATTGGATCTTCCACCAAAAAAACCTTGCTTTTTTTTTTGTTAATTGAAACTATAAATTAAAACAAAACAATGCATCACCATAAGAGAATACTATGACACACTATACCACCGCTCCCATGTGCGTGTGTGTGTGTACACACACACACACACACAAACACACACACACACACACACACACACACACACACACACACACACACATCCGTGCCTATAAAGATATTTCCACTGTGGAAAATACACAGTGTATTAACACTACAGGCCATCAACCGCCATCGACTAATCATATAGTTGACTTCCTCTAGGTCTAAGGCACGTGCTGAAACCACAAATAAGTGGTGTTGCTTCCCCCTAATCATCGTCTTGATGCAAACTGGGTCAATTTCTGCCATTTTGCCACAGAGAAAACGCTCATAAGGCCAAGATGGAAAGATATTCCCCACTGTAAAGATCAGTCCAGGACAGCAGGAACATAGTCAGCTGCTGGGGCCGCCTTCCTCGTCTTGATGACCGCTAATACGAGGGAAGCAACAGTGCAACCTTCCCAATTGCGCAACACGCATTTCCATGGCAACGCAGTGGGAACTAGGGTTATTGCGGAAGCAAAGTTGCACCCCAGCTCAGCTTAAGAGGAGGCACTGACAATGTTTATTTTAGTGGCTTTGATGCATCCAGGGGGGCTGCGCGACACCACTGCTTAGGACTTTCCCAATAACGACGGTGCTGCAGGAAGAGTCCTGTGCATGCCTGTGAACTCCACCCACAAAGCAGGAAAACCTCAACAGCAAAAACTACTCCTGTTTTATTTATGCTCGTGGACGGTCAGTCACTCTTAGGTTAATCTTTGTTAACAGCACAGGAGGCTGCAGGGGGAAGCTGTAATAGCCTCTTCTCTAGCAATAAGACCTAGTCAAAACTTGAATCTTCTGCTCATGAACTTGTCGACCTGTGAGAGGCCATTTGTCAAACATTTACATGTTATTTACCAATGAAAGCAAATATTTTCTTAAATGCTACCACTAATCTTGTGAAAGGCTTGTCATTAAGCAGTCCATTTTCAGGATAAACACTTTCTTTTCCTGGAGAAATCATACTGCTATCTAGGATCTAAAAAAAAATCCCTATTTTTGGCCAGTATTAAACCAATTGGACGTTCCACTTAGAAAACGGTATTTAGGCCAACAATATTAACGTATTAAAGACAGCACAATGTTTTGTGTTTCCTTCACAAAACATTATTTCCATATTCATGACAAGTTGATTATTTTGATGCATACATACTCAAACACAAAAAATGATATGTACGGTACTGATATGTTAAGGCCAGTATCAATATCACTCAATTTATGAATATGATATTGATAACATAAAATCAAATAAAGGCTATAAAATAAAAACCTAAGACTACATTAATTGGTTTTAATTAGTTAGCTAGCAAACATATGTATATATCATGCAGCCAGATATCAATACAAAATAGCTTTTTTTTTTTTTACTATCTCAATGCTTTCACTGAGCCCCTTTTTAACAATGATTCAAAATAAGCTTGCATTTTTCTCGTCTCTTGAAATATTATTGTCCGACTTTAAACAACAATAGCACGTGTATTTGACGTCAATAACTAATGGGAATTCGAAAGCATCAAAAGTCAATACGGGGAAAATGGAACACATGCAGGTCAATATGCTAACAGAGAGCAAATAGAAAAGTTTCTTAATTTGCATATCAGGGAACGGGATATCCAGCACTTGTTCCTTTTAAGAAGGAAAATGCATTTTAGGTTTTAAAAAACGTACATCAAGATTCACATAACCCTGTGCTTACACACATATTGTATGCATTTCACATGCAGAATTTACTTAATAAACAAAAATAATATTCAAAGAAAATGTTTTAAATTGAATGTACTCACTGATTTCCCATCGCTGCACCGTGGACAGAAGAAAGAAACACTGTGACATCACAGCCAGTGAAAGGCCGGGTCAGTTTTATTGCAACCTCCCACTGGGTGCATCCCCCACCCCCCTTTGGGCACATCCCCCAATGCAACCAGGGGAAGTTGGGCGGGGGCTGCCTTAAAAGAGTTCTCACCACACAGTATTGGCTGTACTGGACAGGCCCAGCAATGTGCAAAAGCACACAGACACTGTGGGCTGTTCTAGTTTACCACATGTAAATCTAGATTACACTGACACATGCCCCCTGGAGGTTGGAGGAGGGAGAGAAGGGGCCCTGCTGGCAAAAGGATAATAATAATGAATATTTATTTTTATTGTTTAATCAGAATCATGGACAGGTAAGGATGAACTTCCGATTCTCCCCAGACATTCCATAAATTCATATCAAAAGACTGATAACAGCTGAGGCTCTGCAATAGATCTCAATACCAACCGCACATCTCAGTTCCAATAATGCACGAGTGTGTAAAGTCGCAAAAAGATTCTCGATACTAGCAGTATTAAAAGTAATGCATTTGACAAATAAACTACATTAAGGCTACTTTTATTATGAATGACTGTTTAACAGAAACCACAAAATAGACTATAAAAACCCTATTTCTCCATTCGTTGACAATACCAGATTTTTCAATTGTAGGCAATAGGGATTTGTAAACGAAATCAATACATAATAATACGATCACGAACAAGCACCTAGTTCTTAAAGAAGAAGAATTACGTATGCTGGCTGTTGTCATATATATATACGCTGTTTGCAGCAGGATATAT